>CM052146.1:4687876-4745803 GCA_028454255.1 Halictus ligatus | reverse complement strand
CTAGGCATAGTCATGTCAACACTCACACTTTGGTAAAGTTCTCAAGAGCCAAGACTCCGTAAATTCGCGATAAGGTAGAGTGACCACGTTACCGACAAAAATAGGCGAAAAATGGTTTTACGTGCCCTAACTTTTCGTACTTATATGAGAATATTTTTCGCTGGAAATGAGCTGACGAGATTATGCAGATATTTGGTAATATAAGGTAAGATGCAAAAAATATTTTGATATAGTAATTTTTAGTGGCGTCCCAGACTCGCCGCTCGAGTCCTAAGGGTTAATACACACAGAATTCCAAAGTTGTGGATGTAGTACGTCCCATTGTTAAAGAAACTGAGCGACCATCATTTTATTCCCTACATTTACATGCAATTTCACACTGAAAAACTAGCTGAGCCAATATTTTGTATATCTAGGTACAATTTTCAAAACTTATGCAGTTTCTGAGCTGGCTATTAATTGACATTTGATCGCGTCGAGGAGATCTAGATCTCGCCGGTGAGGATCTTCGACAATAGCACGCTAATCAGAGTTAAGGGCAGCTGCCTTAACCCCCCCACCTCGAGATCAGGAACGATCAATTCGCAGCCGGTCCGAGAAATTAGACGAGATCTTGGGTAATTACCGCGGCGAAGTACCCGAGGGATTCGATTACAATTATATCGAACAAGCCCTCGGCCACATTGTAGCATAACATGCGCCCCCGGCCTTGGCTCGCAATGATTCGTACGAATCGGGGGAGTGGAGAGAAGATCAAGAATACGATCGGCGAAGATCTTAATGACCGGTGAGAGGCAATCGTACCTCGGATGTTTCACCAGCGAAAGAAAGAGGGAGAAAGAGAGACAGGGAGAGAAAGCCGGCAGTAGAACGTTTTGAATGGAATAATTAGATGATTATCTTTTATTTATCCGCGGCTTTGATCAGCCGCCCGTCCGGGATAAAGGGACGCCATTTGCAATTATCCGAGGGAAGAGGAAGCGTATCGTTCACTGGAATGATACCTCTATTATAATTAAGCCACCCATTGCGCGTTAGTTTCTTCCCGTCCCCTTCAACCCCTCGCGGAGGATCCTCTGTTTCAGAAATCGAGCCTGTATCGCTATCCTCTGTCCTTTCAGAACAGAAATAGTATAGCAAAAATCCGAGACAAGCCTAACGCCGGATAGTTGGGTTTTGTGCAACAATCGAAACGATTCTGCTCGTCAAAAGTAAAAACAATAAAATATATATGGGCCTTAACACAGTCACTCCCACTGTCACACAGTAGTATACTGTACTATAGTTTCACTATAGTCCCACAGTTTACTTAAAGATAGTGAAATTAGATTTATATACTTTATTGTTTTCAGTCACAATACACAGTACAATATTTGTCAGGGAATACCCGAGTCTCTTCTTCTAAATTATTCCGATATTTTATAAAGGTTGTACGTCGATTTAATCAAATATTTTGACGCTGTTCAATCCTGTTATTGTTATAAAGAAATATATTTCAGTCATGCTCATGGTTCGGTAGTTTCAGTGTTAAAACGGTGCACTAAGGTCCGAAGAAGATTTGCGATAGTAAATATGTTTCTTCTCAGTGAATTCTCGATATATTGGGTCGTCCCATAAGTTCGTGCCGTTTACGCTTGCACCATTTAAATTCCAAAAATAAAATATGTAATCACCCTTTCATTCCACAACCTCTTCTGACCTTTTTGGTAAAGACAACGTCACTATAAAATTTCTGCGGTTTTCTGTTAAAATAATTTTCACTGGTGAATAATATAAATACATCCACGGCACGAAATTATGGGACGACCTAATATGTCAACAACACCCGAGACATACCCGAGCGGTGTTATGTTTACACTCCTCGGCGTTCAAGGCCTCTCGAGCTTCGTGGTCACTGAGGGGGTATACAGCGGGGACAAATCCGCGACATTTATCATCCAGGCCTTGACGACATATATAGAGAAATCTATTATATACTTGAGACTGTTTCTTACTCGAATATCTGTAAAACCGTCTTCTCCGCGTCACCGAGCTGCGATAAATCGATCCACTGACGCTACGATCAGAAAATCAGGGTGGAGACTATCGGGACAGTTCTGCCAACAATATTTGCGTTTCGGTCTGAAGGCTGTGTCCACCAGAGGAGCACAGTTCACAAAGGGATCATTCAGAGCGGTTAAAATCGCTCGGGTGGTCAAACCGGGTCCCAAACATTTGTTGCGAGACTTCGATTCAGAGCGTCTTCCTCTTTCTGCGGAACGTCTAAATCACGAGGACGACGGAGGACGAGTCCGCCGGTATCGGCTGGGAATCGCGAGGGTCCATTATGCGGCTGTTAGGACGAGAAATTGAGCAGCTTTCGGCGCAATTTTACTGGAACCCCCAGCGCGGTCCCAAACACGTAGACAAACTCGAGGAAACGAAGGGAGCCTCGCCAGAGTGTCCACGGGGCTGTGCGATGTTCTGCCTGCCCAGTGCAGAAAGGCCGAGTCACCGAAAATGGTGGAAAAACGTAGCCGAAAAACGGCCGAGGGCAAAACACGGCGTCATGTGTTGTCCGGTGAAAAGAGATGCGGAGACACCTCGGGGGCCCGCCAGGTAAAGGGGACCCCCGATCGGTTGAAAGAAGCGAGGCCCGATCATTGTCCGGCCCGAGAACTTCGTCCAGCCCTCCGCGGATCGAGAGAAACGAAGCCACCCAGGATGCTGGCCAACAATGATCTCCGCCGAAGTCATCCGACACCGCCGTGGAATCACCGTTAATGGCCCGTGCAAAGGAGGACGAGATCCCATTGTCGATTTATTGCGAGGAAGTCGACTCGCACGGAGACTGCTCACTCCGGACACGCGTGAGACCTGCTCGCCGCTTGTTCTGGTTTGCTCCGACCATCTCCGCCTGGCATCTTTTTGAGGCGTCTTTCGCGATGATGTCTGTGTTTGGTTGCGTCCGAGTCTCTCCCTCCCGGCAGCTGCGCGGTGGGACGAACGACCCGGTCTAGGCGGAAGAAAGTCATGTAAACAAACAGAGATATTTCCCGACCAGCTATCTTTCGTGGTGTTTATACAAGCTAACAAGTGCACGGAGAATCAGTCGACGTGTTTAGACGCTGAAATCGAAAGTCTCGCAAGTCCCAACTAAAAGCCATCAATTTTTCTTTTTGTTGTATTTTAAAGAAAATTGTTGTTTTGCACCAATAATCTCTTTTTAACAGCTCTGTATTGTGAAGGATACTGTCCCGAGTAATTTCAGAAATTGGTGCAAATAATTATTGAACGTTCCTTTCTGTAATGGGATTTACACAGTTTCAAATTCCATTTTAATTAACATTAAATAAGTGACGTATTCGAAAAGTTACCACTGTGGAACATCTTTTGGTATCAAGTGTAACAATGACTAACAAGTGCTAACCTGTTTGCGGTGTTTTATTATTAGGTTCGATATATTCCACCATAAAACATTTCTCGTTGCACCTCATCAGATAAGAATTAAGACAATACTAAGTAGACTACCAACTCACCAACTAGATTAACACATTTTGAAGAAATATCATAGAAAACGTGTCCAGCAAACAATTAAACAATGCCTATGGATAATAGGTGTATGGATGCAATTAATACTCGATATATGTCGCTAACGCCTGGATGATAAACGTCGCGGAATTACCCCCACCACCGCGGGGTATACCCTCTTAGAGGCTTCGGACTAAACCTACCAAGCACAAAACATGTACATTAATTTCTCTATACATATCGCCCTGACCAGGATGATAAATGTCACGGAATTGACCTCACCACAGTGTAAACATAACAGGGCTCGGGTATGTCTCCTGGACGATACACGACGCTGACACGGCCCGCGTTATTGACATATATCGAGACTTGACTGGAGTCATGCGCAAAGTAACCAAAGAGGTGACAGTTAACTTAGACGGCACGGAAGTTAAAATTCTACAAAGACATTGATGATATGCAGGATCAATGGAGAAAATAATAGAAGACAGGAATTGTGAATAAGCCGAACGAGGAAGAATCGATTCGGTTTGCCGAGGAGGTCCGGTCCGACACTCGCTTGGTCGAAAGATCGCGATTATATGGCAGACGAGGCGACATCCGCAGACTCGATAGCAGATAAAATATCGCTCGGTCGACACTTATCGATGTAATGAGGTCGAGATACAGCACGGTTAAACCGAAGCAGAAGCGCGCTGGGGAATAATGCCATTAAATCGCAGCATGAATGTCTATGCAATTACGATCGGACAAGCGGCGTAACAGGAATCGCTCGAAAATAAACTTATTCGACCACGGGGGAATCCATCAACTGGCCGACGGAACCTTCTGCCATGAAGAAACCATCTTTCCATTTCCCTGCGCGCATTTACCGTTCGTTTTTACTGGACCTTCCCAATAATTTTTCAATAATTTTCCACTGCTATCTGATTCCTCAATTCTTGTTAACAATTTTTTGTGTGTAAGTGCAGGTTGAAAGGTGCAGGTTTCTGTATTTTTTCGTAATGAAGGAAACCTTGCTAACCATTTTTTACGATTTTTAAAAATAAAAAGCTGTTATTTACCTATAATACCGAATGTTTGGACCACTTTCTTAATTTTCGAGGATCCTATATCAAACGAACCAGGACCGATGTTATCCAAATCATCACCACCTATTGTCCATCGAGCGGCCCACGGGTCCGGAGAAAAATCGATGTAGCCAGTAAATCATCTCAAAAATTACTTTCCCGACGTCAACCTAAACTTACGTTACCCCAGTGAGTATTTCCCCCAACGGATTGACTGTTTGACTGGATTTTATTGCGATCCTCGCAGTTAAGGGTTGAAGGAGTCAAATGGTTCCGTCGAGGTCAGCTTCGAAAAGTGAAACTATGCGGTAACCGTGGAGCAAGAAAAACGCGGTGTCTGGGGTCGAAAGAGAGGAAGAGGAGAGAAAAAAACAGAAGAGAAGCATCGCAAAAGGAAGGACACTTTCGCGGAGCAGCATTTTCATCCCGGGGCAAGAAATGAGCTGGGCGCGAGACCATAAATCAAGCGGAGGGAAATCCAACGAAACCACTACTGGCTATAAAAGTTTATGGTGTTTGGCCCTTACGGACGCCAACGGAGGACTGTGCGAGAGCCTGTGCGCCGTATATCTCGGTGGAAGTGAAACTCTCTCTCTTCCCGGGACCGTGTCGTGGCCTTTTGCGGACAGAAGACTGAGGGAGGTCAACAGGGACCTCGGCCAAGGTTCTCGGAGGAGGGTGAAAACTGGGGCCCCTTCGATCAGTGTTTCAACAATATTGGTCGTCCGCATTGTTCCGGACGAGGAGCGACTCCTTGCGCGCCAGGAAACGAGGGAAAAGGGAAATCTTCCGGTGATATACGACTTATTACGAGCCTGTGATTTACAGTCCACAATCCTAGATATCTGTGTCACGTGGTGGCTACGGTGTCGCCCAAATTTATTCTTCCTTTTTTTTTTTCACGCGTGTCCGACGGTTGCCCTTGACGCAACTCGACAGCTGATTAACCCTCTGGCTGTTCAAGGTCGTTTCCGCTCGACTCGGCTTTTTCGTTCGCTTCATAGCTTATTTACCCTCGACACGTTTGCTCGGTTAGTTCTGTGATTGCCAGACTGCGGCTCCTCGCCCACGATAAATATTTGCTGCGGCGTTTGCATGAATTAGGGGTTGCGGAGGAATCCATTTTGTCTCAATTTTAATATACAACATATACTGTTCTGCACCTCACTTTCTCATCTCTGCCATGAATACGCTACCAATCTCTTTGCATGGATTAGGGGTTGCGGAGGAGTCCATTTTATCTCAATTTTTATATACAACATATACTGTTCTGTACTGCACATCTCTGTCATAAATAGACTGCTAATATCTATGCAAAATGAAAGTTTTCTATATTTGTTATAAGTGGACTGCGGATTTGATGCATTTATGACAAAAATTAACACTTCAAATTCAAAACGGCAAAAATATTCTAAGAATTCGAAAATGCTTTTGCATTACTTTCGACTTGTTGAAATGACTTTAAAAAGAAATAAGAAACAATTTTAACGAAATAATTTTTGTATCTTATAATGAACGTGAACAATTTTTAGTATGGAGTCACTTGAGAACGTTTTCCTGTGTTTAATAATTTACTATTCAATTGTAACACAGTTGTCGAATCGCGGGTACTCATATTTTGTCATAAACGTGTACGGGGTGATTATTTATTTATTAGCTTTACTATTATTTCTTTGTTCACTTGTAAGACTTTATACAAGATCCTCCAGTCCCGACATCTTCGCAACTGCGTCAACACTTTTCCAGTGATTCAAAATGAAAAGCTTAATTAACCTGAAGCGTTACAATCCTCGCGGGAACGGTAGCAAGCAGTCAAATTCAATAAAGCTCAAAACGGAACGAAGCTCCGGGAGTTTCGCGCAAAAAAGGGCGCGAAAGAAGCTTCGCAGGGGAGGAAAAAAAATGGTACCCACCGCGCCGCCACGCCGTGCCGGTAGAAAATGTTCTTTCTCGGCGGAATGGACGGAAGAATGGAAAAGCGCAAGCTACAGAATCGCGTTACTTTTTTTCGACAGGCCGGACGTAAATTACTCCCGATAAGGAAGAAATTTACGTTGCCGGGCGGAAAAAAAGGGGGCTCGCCGCGTGTTGCTCGGCGATTTACGGCGAGTGTTGTGCACGTGAAGAATTTACGTCGAACGTGCGTGCCTGCGTCCACGTGTACAATTATTTCCCCCCGTGATGCATTGACGTGAGTCACGTACACTTAACCAGACATTGCACAGTCTCCTTTCTTTTTTTTTCTTTCCCATCTCTTCGCGATATTGCGCTATTACGATTTTTCGCCTACTTCGTGTCGTGGACGATCCTCGGAACGCTTCCAACTGGATCGGAAACGCGAACGCTATAGTACGATAATCGATGTATAATCGATGCTGAATGTACCGTATGTTTCGCCAATTTTTTGGATTTTCTGTTTTGTGCAGGCGGTTTCGTGCAAAGCAGATATATTTTTCGCATAATAGTATGTGATGAGTGTATGAGAAGACGGTACCGATTACTTACTGTTAAGATGGCGTTGATCCAGTCCTGAAAGTAGATTGAGAAATAAGAAAATAAAAATGAAATTGTTGGGATGACTCATCTCTAGATCAAAAAAATATCTAGACATTTTCAGACGCTTTTAGACACTTGTAGATATTCTTGGACACTTTCAGACATTTTTAAACCTTTTTAGACATTCTTAGTGATTTGTAGACATTTTTAGACAATTTTATACGACAGACATCAATCTTTAAAAATTCTGTTACATATGTAGATAGAAATACAATTAGACTGTGACCCCTCTCGCGACGATTTTACGTAGGTCTGAATAAAAGGAAAATTTATCCGAGTAAAAGATAAATTTATAAAATTGTAAACGCGTGAAAGATGAATTTATAAAATTTATATTTATTTTTAAATAGTTGCGCCTGTTGTATACGTTTTTCTTAACAAACAGCAATACTGTCATTCAAATCAACTGTCTTGGATAATTATTCGACTGCGGATCTTTCTGCATTTATAGTGCGCGCACATTCTGCAATTACAAGACAACATGTGCACTACGAAACATGAATGACATCTCTACTGTATGTTTACTGTAAGAAATTATCTATTTGATAAAAACTGAATTTGTTTCCCGATTTTTATAAAACGAGCCATGAAATTTAGGATTTACGTCAAGATCCGCAGTCGAATAATTATAAATCGACGTGCATTCGTACGAAGTGAAATAAGGGTTCCTGACATCAGGGTTGAGCTTAACACCATTGAAGTAAAATAGGAAAAGATGGGTTATTCTTTGGTCGGGTACCAGAAATTTCGATTTCACGGTGGTCGTTTATCATGAAAGGGTTCCCACTCGACGGCGCATCGTCATCGAGGAATCGTTACCTCGGCCGAAATCGATTTTCCACCGACACCTTTGTGCATCGGGCGAGCCAATCGTCGTCGGCGCGCGATCACGCCCCCGCTCGATTTTCGTGGTGGTTTTGTCGCGTTCGCGGGGTCAGGGACCCCGTATCAAGCTGCCCGATCCCTTCGATCGGCCGGCGGCCGCACGCGATCAGCGATCAAGCGATTTGTACACGGCGGAATCGCTTGTAAATCTCAATGCTCTGTTTGCGGTTCGTCGACGCGGCGCACGGGCTCGCGCACGCGACGATACGGGCCTGGAGATTGATCACATTTCCAGGGAAGTTTACCACCTCCCATTGAACCCGCCGAGCCTTTGGTATTTCAATTATTCAGCCCTGGGAGATAAACGCTGGCCGCCATCGGACGTGGACAAAATTTCTGTCGCGGGACGCGTCGGAGAGTCATCATGGCGACACTTTTGCTCGAAGCTTCTCGAGATGTTCGCATCGGAAATTTTACAATGGCATTGCAGAAGCTACAAACTAATACTCTAACAATACTGGGACACACGAACCGAGGAGAAAATCATCGTAAGTGTCACTAACATCATAACATTAACAGTGTATAGATCCAGCGAACTCTGAACCAGATTGAGGTATGTACATATATTCCTTTATAATAATAAAATGATTGAATTTATTCAGATTTCATTTTTATACATGGACTTGAATGAAGAAGTGAACTAAACAATTTCACAAGAAAGTATTTCTATAATTTTACGAATCGTACACGAACATACTGATTTCCGTCATTTTGACGTTTCCAAGGTCACCATGATTTTGTCGACACGATTTCATCAACAACGAATTTCGCCGACAGTATCTGCTCGTCGACAGCGATGCTTTGTCGACAGTGTTTTCATTACACGCAGTAGAGGTCGAATGTTGACGAAACATGGTGTCGACGAAAACATTGTCAAGGGGACCCCGGTAGTTCCAGTGTTTAATAGAATGCTTAGACTTGATTCCCCGTGAACAGAACGAAATAATTCATTTTCAAGAATCCTCCCTATCACATTTTGTTTACGATCGCTGCGGCATGGTGACAATTAAAGTTCCAGGCAACGATGACGATATTTCATAGTCCTCGGGACGTTTCTCTCCTGCAAGGAACTTGCTGAACCCTCTAAAAACGCCCTTCGAACTGGCCGCGATCAAGCCCGATAAGATCGAGTCCAACCATAACGTCCAGCTCGGCGGTCGCCGTCGACGAAAATAATACCGAAATTTATGCGACGCCCGATTAAATCGCCGATGACATCTTCTCACGAGATTGAAACGCGTTTACATGTGCGCATAACCGCGTACAACCCCGGCGCATACTCGTCGCGAGCGCGACCATAAAGCACACGGAAGTTCCGTGCGGGGGGGGGGGGGGATTGGTGACCTTGTTACTTCCAGACATGATCGTACCGTGTCCGTGGATTCGAGGATAATCCAGGGTTCGTCGATCCGGGGAAAAGATCATCGTGTTCGCGTATCCAGGCGTGTCCGATCGATACGGCGCGTTCGTCGATCACAGGGGGTTGTAATGGACGTTTGAAACGGAACCCGGCGAAAATATACCGCGTCAAGGCGATCCTTCCTCTCGACCCTTTTTGCACGGAGATTCTGCGCAGAATTTGTTCCTGACGCAAAGCATTCCGTATAAACAAATTAAACGTCTATTATTAGAATTATTAGATTGTGGATCTATAGAAAAAAATTTTCTATGTCACTTAATGTAGATAGAAACCAAATAGCAAATCCTTTCCTTGTTTATTTAACCCTCCGTATGTTATGCTGGAGTAAATACATGACGTTGCAAGACACGTGTTGTAGACATATATCGAGAATTCACTGTATGTACAATTTTATTCCGATACAAAGCGACGCTTTTTGTGTCTTCCTCTTCCCTCTTCTTCTTCTTATTCATCCGAAATACGTCGACAGCCTGTCCCGAGCCATCGCCTTATATCGAGAGAAAACTGTAGTGGGCATAGGTCAGAAATAACTCAGACATAGAACTCGCAGGAGTCGGGGGGGTTAATTTTTACACTTCACCTACAGGAAGCCTATTAACACTATTGTAAACACACACACATGTTTAGGCAGGTTTAAACACACACACAATAAGTGGTTAAACAGCCTTCTTAAGAACCTTGTTACCCGACACAGTAGTTGACGCGGCCATCCACGAAGAAAAGAAACAGTTCTTCTTTTTATGTACCCGATGTGACATCTTAAGTGCACTCCACTTCACACCATCGATTTCCCCAGCTGCTACGGCAGAGAACATTGCAACTTCTTCGGGTACTTAACACTGGATACGCTCAACAATTAATGCGGTTAATTTTTCGTTCTCAGAAAGATCATAGTAACGGGTACATCTGTCAAAGTCTGAAAGGACTTTGATCAAAATATGTGTCTGAATAGTTGAGTTATTACCGACTGTAGTCGGCATCCATGCGATGACCTATGTACAGTGAATTCTCGTTACGAGTCAGTTGCGCCGTTCTGGTGACTGACTCTTAGACGAGGTTGGCACTGACTCGAAATGAGAATTCACTGTATCGAGTGCCGACTAGGTGCACACTCTTTGGCGCGGTGTCACGTTCAGCGGTGGATCTCCGGCGGAGCGGACTGCACTAACGAAAGGGTTAAAAAGCCTTCGTGGCAAGCGTCTGACCCGTGGGTCATAGGTTCGCCATCACTACTCTACGCAATCGTCTCCCACTTAAATCAACGTCTTCCAACAGCGAATAATCACCCACTCCCACTGCGACAAGGGTTTAGAATTGTTTCCCATATAATTGGATCATCTCAAGACAATGTCCTCAATACTCTCTAATTGTCAGATTAAATCTTGGCACCCGGAGAAGAATGAAACCAAGGAGGAAGGGTTGGCGGCCGAACCGAGGCGCCAATTTTCAAAAAGACGTTCGCGAGATCGGTGACCAGGTGGAGTGGACGGGGGAGGGGAGAAGGGATGAAAGAGTCAGAAGGATGAAAGAGGTAGGAAGCGGGAGAGAGAGAGAGGGAGGAACGGCGAGACAGAAGAGAGCAAGAGGAGAGGAACACATGTCGTTCGGTGTACCCCGCGGTGCCACGGGGTTCGATGCGTGGGATTCATATATTAAGCGCGAGGCACCGGCCGGGCCCGAAACCCGGCGATGCAAACAGGAGGATAAGAAAAGAGCCGGCCTAGGGCCGAGGGAAGGGGCCAGACGGAGACGGCCGACCGAGGACGAACTGGCGATCAGACGAGGAGGGAAGAAAGAGGCAGGAGGACTCGGTGCGGAGGAGCCTTCGTCGGGAAGGAGGACGGCTGCGAGGCGAACCAGAGACAGATGAACTAATGCTCGAAACCGCGGGGGGCACGTGCTTTCGAGCGTCTAATGATTTAGCCGGTGCAACGATGCACCGCGCCACGCCGCGCCAAGATGCACCGGTGTGTGCTATGCGCTGCTGCCCCGGCACCGATGATACCCTAGGTACCGGTGTAGTGTGCGCCCGCGCCCGCGACCGCTGATGCTGGCAGTTATTCTGGTGCCGGCGGAACGATCGCGAACTCGATTCTCGGCCCGGACGCCATTTGTTTTCGGGCTAGAAGACCAGCCACCACGATTTTAGGACACGTACACTGCGCAGAGATCGTCAGTTGCCGGGCATTAATCCAATAATAGGGGTACCCATAAGCAATCGATTATTTGCAAAGAATTTGTTTTGCCTTTAGTTCTGTACCGATTGTTGAAGAGGAAACACGTATTCTTTTACAGTTTTCGGTAAAACAGCCTGTGTTAAAAATATTCTAAAAAAGTAAAATTTCTTTTTAGAACCCTGTAATAAAATGGCGGCGTCCGTACCTTCCGAGGATCGTATTCGTCATTGCATACTTTTTTATTTGCATGCGGGATTTAATGCAACGGCAACACCAACGAAAATTTACGATGTTTATGGAGATGTATTGAAGGTCAACGTTGGTTCAGAAGGTTTGCTGCTGGCAGGCCTCGAAGTGGACGACCAGTTGTATTTGATGATGACACCCTAAAATCTCTAGTGGAAGCTGATTCAAAATTAAGTATACAAGAATTAGCGAGAAGCCTGGGGTCCACATGGTCAACTATACAAAGGCACCTAAGCTTCGCGACAAAAAGATAGCACATTATACAGATAAATGGTATTCAGCTTTTCAAGTAGTATATTACATTGTTTGTGACCTGTATACTTCGTAATAAGAATAACCAATTACTTCAATATGTTTTAACGCATTTATTACTTGAAGAAACCATTTTATTGGAGAATGTGTAACATTAAACGAAAAATCGGTGCGTCAAAGTGATAGCACAAATTTCTTAAAATAACTAAAATATGAGAATATGTATAAAAAAATAATGATCTAATATTTCGTAACTCCGCCTTTTGTTTGTATAACTGCCACTAAACGTTTTGCCATAGATTTATATAATTTTTTAACAAATTTCCTGCTTAACGGTGCGGACATTTGTTCAATGCAGGATTTTAATTCGTCAAGGGTTCGAAATTGTCTTCCACCGGCATATATTGATCTGGTTAAATGGGGCCATCAATTTTCTATAATATTTAAATCTGGAGACCTGGCTGGCCATTCCAATATTTTAATATTTTGCCGTGTAAAATATTCTTTTACAATCTTGGCTTTATGAACACTTGCATTGTATTAATAATAAATAAAGTTTGTGCCTGCAATTTGTACAGCGTGTCTCTCCAATTGTTCGTCGACTAAATCAATATACTTAGCACTATTCATTTTACCACTTACAAACTTAATTTCAGTGTGTCCATAGTATGTAATTCCCGCCCACACAATTACTCCGCCACCACCGTGTAGCCGTTTACATAAAATTTGCTGTTCTTTACGCAAATCGTAGAAATAATATCGGTAGCCATCAGGCCCATCTAATGTAAATCTCTTCTCATCAGTAAAGATAACTTTTTGCCATTTTTCTTCCAATGAATATACTTCTCAGCAAATTGTAAACGTGCTTCTTTATGTTGCTTTGTTAGCGGTGGTTCACGCATCAATTTTTGGCGTTTTATGTATTTACACTTTCGTATAATACGTTGTACATTACGTATTTTGGTACTTACTCCAGCTTCTGCTGCAATCTCTCTTGCAGTAGCAGCAGAATTGGATGCAGTTCTTAAAATCGCACGCCGCTGACGATTAGTTGTCACTCTAGGACGACCTGTGCCCTTCTCTTCCATATTCGTCTACATTTTTTAATAAATTGTAAATTACCTTGCGACTGTGATTCAACAGTTTCGCAATTTTACTGATAGAACAATTTTCTTTACGTAAATTGTGTATTGTTAATATTTCAGGACCAGTCAATCTTTTACCGCGAGCCATTGTTGAAAATTTTACAATATTAACACTGGAACACGAACAATCTTAACTACTCGCCGACGTGAACAGATTGGCGCCTTGACGCTGACTGAAAATATACAAGTTTCACGTTTTGCTACCATTTTGACGCAGCAGTCGGCACTACTGTTTACGTTTTCAGCTTAACGTTTAACCTATAAACAGAAACCGAGTGTTTACGCTGAACAGATACAACGTATTGCTAACTGAACAGTGATATGTAATGAATTAACAAAATTAGATACAGCAAAGTTTGTTTTATATTTCAATATAATTGATTACTTATTGGGTCCCCCTAATGTTATAAAGAAAATTGTTGTTTTGCACCAATAATCTCTTTTCAACAGCTCTTTATTATGCAGAACAATATTATGGTCACAAGTATATACAGAAATTGGTGCGAAAAAATATTGAACATTCCTTTCGAAGAAAGAAATGTTTCGTTTTGGTGTTAAAATAGAAGAAATTCTAAGTCTTCTAATCAATGCAAATACAATATTTTTTATTTTGCATAAGGATCCGCAGTCTAGTTATAAATAATACAGCAGTTGCAGCGCTCTAGAGGAGATTAGGTTGGGCCAGAAGCTATTATATTTAGGAATTTTCTTATTGTTTTAATAGCGACGAACAGGTGGAGTACTCTCGTGTGCTTCGGTTCGAGTGTATTTCTTTCTATTGTAAGAAACCAGCAACTTTCTCCGAACACACCCCCTCCGCAAGGGATGAGACGGCCGCGCGCTGGCAATATGTCTGAAAGGCGAGCCATTTTTGCGTGCGCACCCCGAGAGAAACGGGCCGAATTGGATTTTCCTTTTCCCACGTGTTCACCATTGTCTCCGCTCGTCTTTCGACAACCGGAACGAAAGGCGTACAACGGTTGAGCAGAAACTTGTGCCGACCAAATGTTGCTCGCACGTTCGCTTTCTCCAGGTGCGAGCTTGTCTCACGTGTCTCCAGAACTGTTACAGATTCGCTGTTTATTATTCAATTTACGTAAGCATGCGCAATCTGCTGACAAATAAATTCATGCACAGAACAGCCAATGTATTTCACGCCATGCATCGATCGCGTGGACAACAACCGTCTTCCATTCTAACTTTTCCAATGAAATTACTAATACTCACAGAATATTCTCCAGGTATACTAAGATTACAAATAGAAGATTGATTTTAGTAATTTTAAGCATATTCTTATCATTTTTTCTTCTTATTTAGTCAATTATTATTAATTCTAGTAAGTTCAAATCTATTCTCCTTTTCTAAACTAAGGAACCTACATATAAAGCGTGTAGCTTAGCCTAATGTTAAACCATTGTGTGTGTGTGTGTGTGTGTGTGTGTGTGTGTGTGTGTGTGTGTGTGTTGAGTGTTTTGCAATATTATTGTATTAATTGATTATGAATAGACTGCGGAAAATAAAAACTTTCTACCTGAATGGCAACAAACTTGGCGTGAAACATTTAATTTCCTGCTTCATATGTTTAATAGGTCGAAAATAATATAGTGTATTTAAATTCTTCAAATGCTTTTACCGTCTTAAATTAGACCATAGTATTCATCATCAATACATAAACTCCGCAGTTTAATTATGAAGTATGCTTTGATTCGTCTAGATATTTTCATGGAAACAATATTTACGTTTAAGAGTACTGAAGAACCAACTACTACAACGCACCGTTCCTTTGGTTAATTTTGTATCAACAATATGCAGTGCAAGTGGCACGATGATCATTACAATCTTGTACGACATGGGGATAATAGTGATCGTCAGAGGAAAACCGCAGGGTGTGGTGGTCTTGAAAGAAAACCAGGAAGCTTCTTAAAGAGGGTGGAAGCGATCACCGCGAGATATAATCTAATCCCATTCTCCTCGCGATTAAGGAAACTCAGGACGAGGACTCTTGTCGGATATACACGGGACTGGTATACGGGTATCGGTAACAAATGCGAGGCGATATAAAATAATAAGCCTATTAGTCACGGTTCACGGGGATCCGGCATTGTAGGGTGAACACGGAGCACGTGTGTCCGCCTTGAATCCATCATTGTGCTTGAATATTTATGGCTCTTGTTTCCATGAATCACCGCGAGTGAATCTTCCTCTAAACGATCCACGAACGATCGGATTTTTGAGCCTACAACCATTCCAAAATAAACACAGCCTGCCCGTGTTTCGGCCGACCCCTCGTCCTGTAATGTCGTGTCGGACGCGTTATGAAGATGTCGGACAGCATTTACTCAATTGTTTTGTGAAGAATCAACTACGATCTTCTATTCACTGAATCGAAATCAAATTTGGATGGACGCTGTAAATAACATGGGCGCACGACGGATACAGATTTTTGTTTTTTCGCAAGAATTTATTGACGATAAAATTTAATAGGTGAGAAAGAAATTGTAAGGTAAGGATTACAGTGAATTCTCGATATATGTCAACAGCACGGGTCTTGCCAGCGTCGTGCATCGTTCAGCAGACACCCGAGCCGTATTATGTTTACCGAGGCCTCTCGAGCTTCGCGGTCCTCACAGGGTATACCCCGCGGTAATGGGGATAATTTCGTGACGATTATCATGAAGGCCTTATCAAATCACAGTAATTTTTAGATTGTCCTCAAAAAATTATTCCCTTGACACATTTACTTTCCTATTAGCACAATTTTCAGCGACTACTCTAATATTAAAAAAGAACTCGGAGATAGCTTGTCGGTTCAGAGTTAAATTTGATTCAAAATTGCCAATTCTTTGAAAAATACTCGGCAGTGATTCATAAACGTCTTAAGAGCGCAGTCACGTGACTTTTGCAGAGTCAGCAAGTCGGTAACTGCTGTATAATTTCCGTTCACAGCCTTCAGCCATCGACTTAAGACCCGTCGGATCATTTTTTGCTTTGTATTATCGATATCATGAATTCTATTTGACTTTATTTCGCAGAGAATCAAGACAAAATATGGCTCAATTTGTAGCCAGAGATATTTTCTAGCGCGCGCTACTCTCGATTTCATCCAGAAAACTCATCGAATGGCGTAAAAATTGTTGGATTCCACGGCACGCCAATTTTTGGCCCACTTCTAACGCTTATATTACCAGATATCTGCATGATCTCGTCAGCTATACTACCTCTTTCGAACGAGCCCTTTCTTCGCGAAAATTATTCTCATATATGGACGAAAAGTTGAGGCACGTGAAACCATTTGTTGCCTTTTTTGTCGGTAACGTGGTCACTCTACCTTATCGCGAATCTACGGATCAATTAAACAGTCACCAATAAGTGTGTTAATATCCTGCGTGTTGAAATAACAAAGTTTCAGTGTATGAACTGTCCACAATAAATTCGTCTAGTTTTATAACGAATGATACGATCGGGGGTTTATGTATTAGTAAAAATGATGAATATTGAGCTTAAAAATGAGAGGGGGCTAAGAAACACTATGTTCCTTCAGGCCGAACTGCTACAAGATTTCTCTGAATTTATTCCGAATCTAAGAATAGTCCGAGTTCTGTCTCGTCACCGAGTTATAAATTCGAAAGCAATTAAGGAGCCACCCCGGTCCTGATTAAAAAAGGAGGTCGAGGGTGTAGCCCGGTTCGTTTCACGAATTCCATCCCTTCGATTATCGTTCCATTGTTTGTCATTCCGTTACACGCTCGATCCAGGAGGATTTAATCCCAGCGCATTAATAAACGGTTTCCATCCCTTTCTCTCTCTCTCTCTCTCTCTCTCTCTCTCTCTCTCTCTCTCTCTCTCTCTCTCTCTTTCTGGTTCTTTCTCCGGTGATCTCGCGGGGCCAGCTCCGCGTGTGCGTTGTGTGGCTGCGTGCACGAGGAACCTTACGCCGGTCCCACAGTATTCACGCGGGGATTTATGGCGCGTCCACTCATTCATAAAAATATTATTCAAATTTAGAATGTCTAGACGGCTGCGATGAGGGACGAGGGGTAGAGAAGGGGCGGGGAGGGTGGGGAGGGGGTTTGGCCGGAGAGATCCTCGCCACTCCGAGGCCGTGTCTCCAACGGTTCATCGACGATCCTTATCTCGTTCATTGATAACTCCGAGAGCCCTCTCGGCCACCGTCCCACTTGTACTTTTTATTCCCCGGGACAGGATCAAGCCCCGAGAGGTGGCCGAAGGTGTGGCGTACGCGGACACTGGAATGCTGTCGATTCGATCCCCGCTCTCCGCCTTCTTTTTCTGCCCCCTTTTCCCTCTCGTTTCACAACCCTTTCACTCGAGATTCCTCCCGACACCGGGCGACATTTGTTCCACCGCTCGGAGAATCGAAATTGAAAATTGCGTGTCCAGCCGAAATGTGAAACAACCACATACAGGAAGTTGAAAAGTACACGCGCGGACTTTCATCCACCCTACCCACTTTTTCTTCTCGTTTGGCGATTCTTTTACTCGGGATTCCTAAAAAATAAAAAATACTGTAAGTTTCCAAGCGCACGCGTAGCCTTCTGTACCCCCCTTTCCCTCTTTCACTTGAGATATACAATTTTCCAAATTTGTTCCATCACCCAAAGAATTTACATAGGAAATTGAATATACCTCTCAAAATTGACTTTCAATTTTTATCGGACTTTTCATTTTAATCGTTTTAATCATTTTCAGGCACAGCCCTTCGTGCCTGCTTTTCCATCTCGTTCACTAATCCTTAGGCACGGAGATTCCTGTGGAAACTGTGGAAGCCTCGGAGAGGTCATAGGTCGCGTTATTGGCGTCCGCATGCTGACGTCAACAAGGTACCCTCTTATTCTCGGCCACGTTATATCTCGCAGTTCGATAATTTATGCATCGGCGTGATGCGCGTGATTATTTCGCGAGATAAGAGCGTGGGATGTGAAAATTATGAACTGCTCCGCCGGTTACAACGAACCCGTCTCGTACGAACGGCGCCAGGAATATATCCGTATTACCCTAACCGCCTTCTCCCTTCGGACGAGTCTGATAAATATTCTGTTCCATCCGAAAATTCTCCGCTAAACACCGATGGGATCCTCTCAAATTTCACATCCATACTGCATATTTTTCATCCGCTATTAAACAAATATTTCGTAACAATAATGTAGTCCATAGAAGTTCACTGTCAGGAATATTCAAATTTAACAGGAACAAATCTTAAATACTTCAAAACGAAACAGCGTGTTAAAATTGTGAGTATTTAATTTCCAAAATCCATGTAACGACGAAGGCCTTCGTCGAACAAATAAATCAATAAGTGACTGTCTCGTTACCTCTTGGCCAATTAACAACAATTTTTAAGGTAGTATTAGGTATACAAATTAAGTCGTGCTCCTTGCATCAGTATTACTTTTAGATCCAGGTTTTTTATCCACCAAATTGAAGATCTAGTAATTACAAGATGGACTGGATGCACAAAAAAATGGTGGAGATTATTTCTGACAGTGGAATGTACCTAGCTTGATTGTAAATAAACAAATTTAAGAAGAAAGGGCTACCAATAATTGTAACTCTTCTCTAGAAGCTGTATATTTTCGGTATATACAAGCTTTTCTATTTATCAATATAAAATCGATTGTATTTACTCGTACCAAATTGCAACTACCAGCAATTTATTGATCACAAAGACATTCAGCAATGTAGAAATCGTTTCAAATTACAGTGCAATAATTTTTATCAGTGCCTCAGATGGGACAGTCGAGGGCAGAGGGTTAATTACTAAAGAATTCAAAGAGGAAATTTAATTACACGCTGGAACAGAGAAGCTTGAAAAAGCCTCAATCCTTTAACAAATACCGTAGCACAATTTCGACTTCTTTGAAATGGATCGTGAATCTAGAGATTCCCGTAAACACCCTGAACCCATTATTGCCAGGGCGAAGTTGCTTCGAGGGGATAAAATGGCACATTCGGTTCGCCATTGTTGGATCGTTGACGTATTCAAGAGAGAAATACTCGGCGTTCGTTCGGGACGGTCGGACCGCGTTTATCGGCGTTTATGGCGACGGTCTTTTAGCAGGTTTGCCAGGGCGGACGTACAAAAAGGCACGAGCTCGGTCTCTTTCTCTCTCGGGCCGGGACCATTTTTTCGCTTGGTTTCGAGCGACGGTGTCTCGTCGTGTCGCCCACGCTTACATCTTGATTCGCGGGTCCTCGCGCTGTAAATAATGCGCCTCGTCTCGCTCCTTTTTTCTCGCTGAATTTTATGATCGCCTCGCATATTATGTGGGGCGAAAATTTAATGGCCTAGACACCGCGTACCTCCCACGGGAAGTAATGGCTGGTCCCTCGAGACAGAACGACCCGAGAGACGAGTCCGTGCTTGAGCCCGATGGAATTTCGAGAATTCGGAGAAATCGGAACAACGAATTACAAATTAAAAATGTCTTAGCCGGTGAACTCACTACTATTCGAAATTTCTCAATTTTAATTCTTCGTTTTTCGATGTAAATCATCGCGATCGAGAAGACTGTAATACAGTCACTGTATACACTCAACCAAGACTCCGTAGATTCGCGATAACGTAGAGCGACCACGTTACCAACAATAATAGGCGAAAAATGGTTTCACGCGCCTCAACTTGTCGTTCTTATATGAGAATATTTTTCGCTGGGAAAGGGCTCGTTAGGAGGAAGGTTCAATCTAGCGCGCGCTGGTCATGAACTGACGAGACTATGCAGATATTTGGTAATATAAGCGTTAGAAGTAGGCAAAAAATTGACGATGTGCATGCCGCGGAATCCGGCATATTGGATGAGTTTTCTGGATGAAATCGACAGTAGCGGACGCTAGAAATAAAGCCAAAAACTTGAAGCACGTTTCTGGCATCTGAATTCATGATATCAATAATACAGAGCAAAAAATGTGACAAGTTTAGTCACAGACTTAGGACCCGTCGGATCAAGATCAAGACGGATCTTAGATCAGTGGCTGAAGGCTGTGAACGGAAATTATACAATAGTTACCGACCTGCTGGCTCTGCAAAGCTCACGTGATTACCCTTGGCTGTTACTTTTATGCTTCCTAGTAAATGTATATACGAGAAATGTATAAAATAATTTTTTGATCGTAGGTAGCCTACCATGCTCTAAGTTTTGCTAGCGGAGATTGTTGCACCTAGCGACTGGTTGGCGACGAAGTGGTAGCGACATCGAGGGAGAGAGGTCGTGCTGCAAGGGTTGAAATCGAGCCCGCAGGAGCAACGTGACGCGATCAAAGGGAATTGAAATCGTGTTATCGCGAGACGTTTGAATGGAGGAGAAATTCGGCGGAAGAGAGGGAGCCCGGAAAGAAGAATGGGAGGGACGAGACAGGGCCCTGGATGGGATCATGGTGAGCGGGCGTGTGCGATCTCTTCTGTAAAACCCCACGGGTCACTAACTAAACCAATGAGACCGTGCTGGGATTAAATAATTCATGCTGGGAGTGTAATCCGCAAATTTGTTTGGGATTACGAGTGGTCCGCGTTTGCGCCGCGTGCGGTCAAACAATGGCTATCTTTCACCCGGGACTCCGCTCTACTATCCTTTCCTTCTTTTTAAATCTCTCAATTAAAAAACTCCGTTTGCACAAGTTCCACTGCCGGGACTAGCTTTCACTTTCCTCTAACTTCCTCGAGGCGCCCTTCGTCGTATGAAATGAAACGTAACTTCAAGTTTGCGGAAAGATAAATTGGAGCCTGGCCAGGAAGAGAGTCCTTTAACATGTTGAACGCGGGAATTTGGCGAGACTCGAGGAAGCGGAATGGCGAAATTTGTCTCTGTAATTGCTCTTTCGAGTTTGTTAATCTCGTACATTTTTATAGACTTTCGTTTTAGCAATTTTCTTTTTTTTTATACAAGTTGGTTAAGCTTGTACGCAGACGTTTGAAAATGTCAATTTGACCGGCCGTGATAGGTTTAGTATTAAATATACAGTGAATTCTCGATATATGTCAAGAAGACGGTGTATACTCCACGGTAGTGGGGATAACTCCGCGTCATTTATCGCCCAGGACTTGGCGACATATACAGAGAAATCAATGTGTATAAAAATACACAGTTATACTAAGTTATACTAGTCTTTGCATCTCAGATAGAAACACGAGAAAGAGAATGCAACTGAGTTTCGATAAAAATAAGAAGTGTAAACTGTGGATTTGAATAAAATCTAGTTATTTCCAGCAAGAGCTTCAGCAAATTTGAACACAGACGAACAAAACCAGACTCCTACAGCTCTTCTTACCATCGACTGAGTCCTCAAATCATTCAACATAAAGTTCCACAATCCTCCCTCCACACGATCCATCATCGAACACGAAACGAACGGTCTAAACATAGAGTAACCAAAAATGGCAAGTTCATAGGAGCTCAACGATCAAGTACCGAGGTCCAGTCACCCAGAAGTGGACCAACAGAGACCCAGCCATGTTTCCAAACCGTCGAACGACCCTGTAACTCCGAGCAAAGCGAGTTAGGCTGGCGTGGTGTTGTTTCGATCGGCTTGGCTGGCCTCTAGATCGCCGGCACGCGATAGCTACTTATTTTCGCTTATGCGAGCGGGTCCGTCGATTCGACGACGACCGCCAGAATCGTCGAACGAGGGAGAAAGTAACGGAGAAAGAAAGAGAGAGAGAGGAAGAGAGAGAGAGAGGGAACGGGTAAGGGGGTCGGGGGGTGAACGAGGGAATCGAGCACGTGGGGGGTACACCGGACGACATACGGAGAACACCGTGTCCCACATACTCTCTGTGCGTCCCATTGCACAGTGCCCGACACCGGGTGCCCCCATTGGTTCTCCGAGCCGTATAAAGGCGAGATGGGGGGTCCTCCGGGCTCCCTTACTTTATTCCAGGCCGCGCTAGGGGGCGCCGTAGACTCTGGGCGGAAACACGAGTGCTAAACGCGTAATGATCGCTAAACGAAACCTCTCTGACTCCCTAAGCCCACGATCCTCGAGACGTAGAGCCGAGCTTCTGGCCGACGCTGCCGCCGCTTTATATACTAACCCCTAATTAATCGACTGCCGGGCGAGGGTGGAGCGAGATCGACTCCCATGACTCCCATGGGGGAGAACCGCCATCTTGTCGGCGAGCATTGGAGAACGTTCGCGCCTCAAACTGCTCGCGAATCTGATCTTTAAACGGTGATTCTGTTACGGTAGTTGGTGTAGATCTTGAAGAGAATTTTTTGGCACTGCAGCAGTGGTCGTTGAAGTTGGAAATTGAGATGTACTAAGACCACGAGTGACACAATTCGTGTTATTTTGAAGTGTTTGGAGACGAAGGGGAATGGATCTTGATGTTAGAATACACAGTGGTTGACATAATTCTCTTAGAATAATTCTTCTCGGATTCTAGGAAGACTAGGCCGATTTATAATAATTTCTGCAGATTTCAGAGCAAATTCTTCAAGTTATAATGCTAGGAACAGTTCTGTTTGGTCTCGGAGGATTCTCCTCAGTTCTTTCGGAACATTTCGCTGTCTGGGTTAGGTTAGTTAAGTTAGTTAGTCCGACTCGACTAATGAGTACTCTTCTCCTCTGGACTAATAAGTACGCTCCGACTCTTGTCCTTCCGGCTCACGCAGTTCAGAGGCCCACAGACATTTTCAATGGACCATCAAAAACCGTTTTGGGATCGGAGGTTGGCGCGGTAGCAGGAACGGGAGGAAAATTCGTTGACATTTGACTGGTGACAACGCGGCTGGACCTACTCTGGGTGGCTGGCAGCTAGAGACCAAGAAACGCCAAGAGATTTTCTGTTCGATCGGCTTAGAACAACCAGGTGGCCCGGCCGGCAGTTGTTTGCGAGCAACGGTGCCCGATTGCAGAGCTCGCAAAAAAGGGGGGAAAAAAGAAGTGAAATAAAAAAACACCGAGAGAGAGCGAGAGCACGAGAGAGAAACAGAGAGAGTGCAAGAGAGAACGAAGCGCGGAGAGACGAAATCATCGACTCGGCTGTTAAAATTATAGAGCGAAAACGGGCGTCGCGGTGCCTCCCAGGGCGACAGGGCATTCAATCGCGAGGAACCCCCGCGAGGAACCGCGACAATGGCGCCCGCCACGAGCCCCCCGTCCTCCTCCACGGCCACCGTGTACCCCCTTCGCGGGGGGTCTCTCTGTCTGCTACTGGTCATTTGATTGACGCGGCCTTTCCCTATGGATTTATGCGTTCCGCACGGTTTTTTAGCCGCGGTGCTCAAACCTCCACCAAAAGTGTTCAACGAACCGCCAACGAATCGAACTCGATTCCATAAATTATTCCTGCAAGCACGATCCTGAAAAACGTTACAGTGCACGCGACCTCTTCCAGCGATCAGCGTCAGCTCTTCTGCCACCGCAAGGTTGCGCCTCGAGCACACTGTTCACGAATAACGTCGCGTTTAGATTAGGCAAGTTTTGGTGTGGCGACAGAGTTAAACAGAGACGGAGAACAATTTAATTGAACAGAAATGGTTAATACTTTTGCATAGAGAATCGATATAGACGAATAGAGAATAGGTATCTAAGAAAAGGTACATTTAGAAAATCAAAGTTGACCTTCAAAAGTCCTTGGCGCGTCCATTTACAAAAAAGAAAAAGAAAACTAATATCACAAGTATGTGTATACCTCGAAACCATTAAATTTCCATGAAAACATTTCTTGCTGCGAATACTAATAATAACTAGATGTAAATCAAGATGGTAATATCTGGCGACACACCCTGTATTTGGACAAGATCCAATCTTGCAGAAAAACTGTTGTTGCTCACTGTTTTTGATGTTAGTTAGTGAAAGCAGGATTTTGTACGAGAGCAATTGACCGCGCGAATATGTTAAGGTGTAATTCTACGGAAGGTAGTCGAAGGTGGAAATCAGGAATGATAATCATAGAGACGAATGAATTACGGAGCATGTTGAAGAGGCGAACAGAGCTGGGATTCCCGTTTCGGCTGGGGCTCGTGGAACGAGAGCGGGTCTCGATGCCACCCTTTTCCGGATCGCCGACGAAATTACAGGGAACGGAGAGAGGCGCGCTCGAGACGACGACCGGGCAGACGCATTGAACGCAGCGCAACGGCGCGAACCCCCGTAAGCAACCGCGACAATGAACGCCCATTCGCGGGGGGTCCCTTCTGTACGTCTCTGCGATTCACTTGGCGTCGGCACACGCATACGTGCGAAATCCGACTTGGTGTGCCCGCTCGACGCGCGTGCCACCCCGAAAAACGTCGCATGCGATAAACCCAACGGTGTCCGCGATCATGTTCGATCGTTCCCCGATCCGGCGTGCTCGGGGAACCGTTCCAGGCTTTGACGTCAAGATGTCCTAACACGTGCTCGGTCCCCGTATCCGCCATGGAATTTATTTGTCAACCGTAACGATTTTTCGTGACATTTTTATGCTGTTTGTTCATTTATGTAGGATTTGAAAGCGAATTTGCTAGTTTTATAAGATTGTCTATTTTATAATGTGCCTTTGGCCTTGCACTTTTGGCACAATTTTTGTGCGGATTCTCAAACGAGATTTCTCAAAACGAAGTCCAGTAACATTGAGTTTTCTTTGTTGTAGAGTGAAAAGGGTAAGGCAAACGATTTCACAAATTAATAAAGTAGTGTAGTCTAGTAATGTATAGACTAGGAATGTATATATAGACTAGTAAAATGGAAATGAGAAAAAATTGTCAAAGTAATATGTTCATTTACAGGTCACGCTCCCCAGTATCTGTATTGCATAAACATAAAGATGAAGGACAGTCTAAAATCGCTTCTCCTTCAATTCAGTCAGTCCTCTTTAATTATTGTTTGCGTTTAAACTATTTAACGCTAAACCTACCACCGCCGGTCAAAATGACCGTTCCAGATTTTTTATTCTACAATTACTGAAATTGTAAAAGTGTTTTCGTGGGAAATGTTTAAATAAATATATTCAGGAGATATTATTATTATACGAACCGCAAAAAATCCAAATAAATTCAATCTCGTCATTTTTATAATACAACATGTACTAGCTGCTTTTAAGGCTCGGTAGGTTTAGTGTTAAGGGATGAACAAACAGAATACAGTAAATTCTCGATATATGTCACCAACGAGGCCAGCGTCGTGTATTGTCCAGGAGACATACAACATGGGGATAATTATGCGACGTTTATCATCCAAGCCTTGGCGACATACATAGAGAAATCACTGTATAAACTTTCAAAGCAAAGAAGAAATAAATATGAACAACCTACATTTCAGTCACCAGACAAATGGGAAACGATCATAGAACAAAACGGCGCGTGCGTCACAGATTACATAAGTTTTATAAAGAGTAATACATGTGTAGCAACAATTTTGTGAAGGAAAGCGAACGGACTTATTCCTGAACCTAATACGTCGGAAAAAAGGAAGGAGCGTTTATTAGGTATCTTGAAGCCGGTGAAACGTCAGGGAGCGCACGCTAGAGAGGAGTCGAACAACGGCAGCTTTCCTCTTGCGATTCGGCTGGCTCGCTCGCGAGCGTGGTCGGCCCACCGCGCCGAGGAAAGCTCAAAAGCGCGTAAACGCTTTATTTCGACGGCTCGCTCTTGTCGAGTGGCACTTCGCTCGAGTTTCCACTCGACTCTGGCTTCGAGTGCGAGGCCAGATGTTTCCGAGTGCCCGGGCACTCTCCTTGACGCGCGCGCGTACAGCACGCGCTGACTCGCGCGTGCAGCCCCGGCGTAAAACGCTTAAACGCCTGGTAAACTGGCGACAACACGGTGCGTGTCGCGAGAAACCCTTCAGAACGCGGCCGCCTATCGACACGCGTTTCGCTACCTGGAACTTCTGCGACACACACTGTCACGCGTATTGTTACCGGCCGCCGATGGAAAATGGAGTTCGTCAAACCCCGGAGGACATGTAATAATCTATACAATATACTAAATACATAGAATAATCTATATAATATAATAAACTTTCCAGCATGCAAGCAGTCTGTAATTTTATTTGTGATTTGGCACAATTTTTACACCCCGATAGGAGAACCAACCCGTTATTAAACTAAAAAATGTTTGTATCGATTGCAAAACCTGGGAGCGAAATAAGAATTTATTTCTTGTCTTAATTGTTTTATTCAGTTGAAACCAACACGCTGATATCCTTAAATCTATTTAATATGTCATAAATGCATAAAATCCGCAATCTATTTATAACTATAATGCAGACTTTATCGCAGACTTGATGCAGATTTTTATTATTTTATAACAGAATTAGTATCGATATGCTACTTCCGAACTGCTACGTTATTGAACAAAGAAGGAAAGTCATGAATGGTCTTTGAATCTTTTTAATACGTCCACTGCTTTAAATTGTGGTTGCCCATTTTTGTCGTAAACGCATAAAATCCGCGTCTAATTATAAGATACATTGTGTTCTCCCTTTCACAGAGATTTCTCTTCTCCTCGGCTGATTTTCTCGGACTCCTTTGAGTCCCCGAAATCCCGAATCCGATTGTCCACCTCGCCCGCCATTTTCCCGACCGATTCTTCCAGTTTCTCGTATTGACGAGTCACGATAAGACACCCAGAACACCCATCCCGTTCCCGGGGCAAGCTCACCATTCGTTTTCCTATTGAACCGATCGATGCCCGGGCCGATCGAAAGGGGAATCATCCCGGTGCACGAGCATCTAGCCCCGAATCGATTGTGGCCGGCCCATTTCGGCTTGGCCCGGCCCCAGGCCCACAATGACTAAAAGCATCTTCGAGCGAAACTCATCTGCTCCCTCGACGGGCAACAATGACCCGATACAATTGATACGCTCCCTCTCCGTCTCGCGAGTTCTTCCTTTTTCATCGCGAGGCCATCGGGACGGTGTTCCCCCGCTAATGAGGATCACAAACGGCGCCGCCCATTCAACCGTTCGACTATCGATATTCGATTGCAGCACCGTCGGCCCCGGGATTGATTTCACGAAAAAACGTGATCGTTCAATGCCATGTCAATCCTTCCACGACCGCCGAAAATCGAGGAGCAATTCAACTCGAGATTACGTATTGTACTGTCAAGTCCTTCCGACTCTAACTCAACGATTTTGCAATCGCCATTTTTTCGTAGGGGTGTCATGATCATTCTAATCGGAGGTTTCAGGCTTTCGCGGTCCGGTAACGTTCTCACTGTGAACACTAATACAGTATCACTGTGTGTATTCGGTGGCCTGATGAAGCTATATATGGGGTATACCTCGCGGTAGTGGGGGTAATTCCGCGACGTTTATCATTCAAGTCTTGGCGACATACAGTGTGTCCCATCAGTATGAACATAAGATAGTCAATATGAAATTGTCATTCGAAGAACAATTGGAGATGCTTCTAGTTTATCGACACAGTAAGGGAAACGCAATTGTATCCCGAAATTTGTACGGTGAATGATATCCAAACCGCGTATACCCTTCACACAAGATTTTTGAAAGATTGTGTAAAAAATTAAAAGAAACTGGAAGTCTCGCTGTTCGTAAGATGAATCGTGGAAAGCCTGTATGTAGTGATGAAGATAATGAAATTAATGTTGTTACAATGGTACATCATAATCCTCCTATCAGTGTACGTCAGATTCAGCGCGAATCTGAAATCAGCAAAAGTAGTGCATCGCGAATTCTCACTCGTCGCTAATATCATCCGTACCACATTAGCCTTCGCCCGAAATTTCATGACATGGATTATGTAAATCGTGTTAGATTTTGTGGGTTTCAAATCAATCCACTTTTTTTCTCTTTAATACTATATACCGACGAGTCTACTTTTACACTTTAACACGCATTACTGGTCGGTACAAAATCCTCACTAGCTACGAGAAATTGATCATCAAAAACGCTGGTCCATTAATGTGTGGTGTGGAATCATAGGACAACAAATAATTGGGCCTTATTTCATTTACGGCACTTTTACTGGTCAAAGATATGATATATTCTTAAGAAATGCATTGCCAAAATTAGAAAACGTGCCATTAAGCGTTCGTCAGACAATGTGGTATCAGCACGATCGATGTCCGACATACTACGCGCGAAGGGTGAGAAGTATACGTGAGAAGTATATAGAGAAGTATAGTATAGAAGGGGGAAATATTCCGAAAACGATTGATAGGACGCGGTGGCACTATTTGCTGGCCAGCAGGAAGTTCAGATTTAACACCCCTAGATTTTGTCTTGTGGGGAACATTGAAAAGTATTGTGTATCAAGATGCACCAACAACTCCAGAAGATATGAAGCAACGAATTGTCGCAGCATGTGCTACAACAGACGCTCCAACAATAAGACGTGTAAGAGACGCAACAGTTTAAAGACTACAATGTCGCATCGCTGCAGATGGCCGACATTTCGAACATTCTTCATGAAAGCAGTCAAATATCTCAGCAACGGTAAGTTTTAGGACAAATATAGTTTAGCACTTTTATATTCAGAATACGTCAATCTATCGAAATCGAGCATAAAAAAATTGGACATTCCATTAAAAAAAAAAAAAAATAGGTGACCTCTATATCTTATATCAGTTACAAGCATATCATTTATACCATATTATGTAGTTTCTTAAACCCTACAACTTCTGTACGTAACATTTTCTCGTATTGTTTGAAATAACCAAGATATTCAAGTGGACAGAGCTCGTGGGACACACTGTCCATAGAGAAATCATTGTAGCTAGAAATTGTATGACTCATAAAATATTTTATATGCAGAGAATTCCGTATTTTTGAGCCACCGTTGGACCAGAGGTTTATTTAGGGCAAAGTACCGCGGATTCCAGTTAATTGGGACATATCGGGAAAATTTTCTCTAATTAAACAGTTTACTGTCCCAATAATATTGCACCCTAGCTTTCGTTTCCAATCTTCAGCATCTGTCCCAAATTAGCGGCAATCCCGATTAACCAGCGTCCTAATTAAACGGAAACAACTGTACTAAAAACAGAACCCGAAGAGCTCCGCCTAATCGAGTTCTGCACTTATCAAGAAATACTTTAAAAGACCGTAGCCTAAAGAAATAATTTGATTATAATGTCCAACATTTTGTAAGCAACGGGCTTGAGGAGACTCACCAATCGTTCCCAGATTAAAGAATGATACAACCAAACCGAGGATTAAGAGTTATATACGGCGTGCAACGTGGCAATCTCTTATTTACTGCGTCTTACGTCCGCCATTATTGTTGCAGATGAGATACTGCGGCCTAGGCTCGATGATAATTTACTATTTTGCCTCCTTCCTCCCACGTGTGTCTCACCGTGGAGGAAACGCGGTCGGGAGGCAATAAAGAGGACCGTAAATTCTTGGTTATGTTTCGTGGATACGGAGCAAAGGCTCGAATACTTCGAAGACCTATTCGTCTTACCTCGAACATTAAATGGAACGATAAAACCCAATCATAATTAAAAAATTTCGACCTGACGTGCACCGTAAAGTCGTAATACTTGGCAATCCACCGAATCATCGATATTCCGAGTCATTTCTTCACAGTTTTGTAGCTTCGACACGATCTTAGATTCCTTATTTTATATTTAGACAAGTGGACACGAACAGCCATAGCAGATGGAGGGCAGTAAACATAACCGGATCCTAATTTGGACTCCTTCAAATTCCGGTTTTGAAATATATGTAAAAATCTACTTTTTTAGGGATACTCGTAATGTTGTCTCTTCTTCAGATTGGATAAACATTTTTATCTAGTCTATGTTCTAAGTAAATATATTGACATGGAGCGCGCTTATTGTGACATTAATTTGTACCGACTGTTAAATAACATGAGATTTTATGAGGACCGAAAAGTGACACTACTTGTGAGCACATCTAATAATTTGTAATTTTTAACTCTTCACACTACGTCAGGATGTATATGTGGTAGTTGTAGATGATATTTCAGAGTAGAAAGTTCATACTCCGTTATTAATCCCACAGTTTTCCCATTAAATTTGCCCCTTGATGTCACAAGCAGACACCACGATAAAAAGTTAATGCAATATCAAAATAAATAATCAACTCTGCAAGGCCCTCCTTTGAAAAAACATTCCTGTCATCAACGACTCACAAAACGACGCCCAAACCCCATGGTTTCTTCAGAATCACAAAAACCAAAATCAAAATGATACGAGAGACGAGCGAACTTCAACATTTGATAAATAATAATCATCCATATCAATCTACATTCTTAAGAAAAATCTCGCTTGTTCGTTTGGTACCTTGACAACGGTACATCGCCTCGTTTCGAATCGGTGGCAGGGCCCCAAAAACTCGAAAGTCCCACGAAAAATGATCCAGGATCGCGGGGAACCGGCCCACTTTCGTCGCGGGCCCGGTGTTTTTTGATCGCGTATCAAAGTCACCGACCTGTTACGCAACGGGGTCCGTCATGGGGCCGGATCGGACGTTTCGTCGTCGCGTCGGGCCGCCGTTTCGCCGGGGCCTGTCGCCGGGTCCGCATTAAAGACCCGGGGCCCGCGTCCTCGCCGCGCCAAGTCACGCCTCCCGTGGCGCTTGTTGTCATTGTCGGTACCCGCAATCACGCAATGATCACGCACACGCGAGCAACGAACGAGCGGGTCTCCTTGTCGCCGACCGATCCTTTTCGGGGCCCGCGGGCCCGGCTATCAAAGGGGCCGAAAAGTGGACCGACGGACCCGGCGAAATCGTCGCGACGAATCGGGGCCCCGTCGATGACGCAGCCCCTTCCCAACGGTCCCAATATCCCTCTCTCTCTCGCTCTCTCTCCCTCCCCCCTCTCTCCTCACCTCGTTTCTCCACCATATCTTTTTCCCTATATCGTTGACAGTTTGGTTCCGCGGCTGGGTGTCCCGTGGGTCGTTAGCCAGCTCTCACAGATTTCGAACGCTTCTCAATCGAATCCCATTATTTGCCTCTGGGAATCGAACACGGTTTTCGGACAGTTCGTCGACAAGCTTCCTTTCGAGCCTTAATTCCCGTCGCTTATTAACCAACGACCCCTACTGCGAACCGTCCCGATAGCTGAGAACCCCGGGCTCGTGGAAACCATGTACCAGGTGGTCCGCACTTTCTAATTGCTTTCCACCTCGCTCTAATTGTCGCTTTGATATTTTCAGCCCGGGATTAGTTCGGCTCCATGGTGCACCGGCTTCCCACCGAATTTTTAATATAAGTGTAACGATTATTTAACCCTGTTTAACACTAAACCTACCACGGTCACAATGACCGGTTTTATATTTTACAATTATTGGAACTATAAAAATTCATTTATGGAAAATAATCTTGTTAAATTTAGAGTTGCCATTTTTATAAGACAAGATTTACTAGACACTGTTAATGCTTGGTAGGTTTAGCGTTAACTACTCTGGTCTTCGTTTTACTCTTTTTCTTTCAGTTTACGTTTCAGGGAGGGGTAGGAAAATTGTTCCCAATATATTTCTTCTTTCTAATAGTGTCTCCACTGTGTAATTCTCTTCAAGTAGTTCAAGTGCATATTTACGCAATGGTATCCTATTTTTTCAAACCATAAGGTACCAATGCAGGATCTTTCTAATATAAAATCATTTATATTATAGAACTCATCTGTTATAGAACTCAAATATCAGAAAGAAGCTGAAGAAATGTTATAATTATCCTGTAGTACAGTAACAGAAATTAGTGTGTAGAAAAATTTACTGGGACCACAATTAACCTTGGGGTACCATTTCAGAGTCATTCATTTCAAGTACACAGTACTGTCTAAATATTGTGGTTATATGAATTAAACGTCGCTTTTACCTTCCTTAGGCAACAAAAAAATGTCAGTCAAATGGGTTAAAAAAATATAGGAATGAATGTGAATATATTTACGGGCCATTTATATTTTTTTATGTGAAATTAAGTTAACTTTTGGAGAAAAGTTTGAGAAAAACGCGAAGGTCCCTCGCTCTCGCGGAATGTATAGACGCGGGATCCAGTTAGCTCATCCTTATAGTGATCCTTGGGCCACGGGTGAAAGAGCACGAGACCGTAAAAGTCGATTGTCGAGTTCCCGCCCAGCGGCGCGCCAGCCAATCGGAAGCCCAGCTGCTCCCAGTCGCTTCCTTTTTTCCTCTTTAACGGTCGTTACACCGAGTAGTTTTCTTGTCTCAACGCCATCTTAGCCGGCCGGACATTATCGTCCGCTCTCATTGATTATCCTTCAGCGCGACCCACCGAACCTTAGCCCCCCTCTTTCTTTACGGTTCCATCCGTTCTTTGAAAAATCAATTCCTGAAAATTTCTGTTCTCGATATGAACAATCTCTCGCTAAACAATTCTCACTGAGCCATCTTCAATTGTTCTTCGAATCTTCTGCTAAATCGACTAGTAACAGTGTCCTCGAAATAGACGATTCTCTACGACCATCAATATTTAGATCTATCTATCCTTCTATCTTGGATCTATCTATCTATCCTTCGACCAATCCCTATGATGAATCTATCCTTGATCTACAAATATGAACCTGTGTCAGATCTAACTAGAAAATTGTCACCGCAGAAAATGCTCTTTCTCATGGCGTTCTCTATTCTTTATACTCCCCATTATATTTTAATTGGTAAAAGTTAGAGTCCTCGAAATGAGTAGTCCTTCACCGGGATTTTTCATCCACAAATACAAGCTTGCCACACCCACTTCATTAGAGAATATTCGCCAAAAGAAATTCTTTTGTGAAAACGCAGATACGTCGAGTTTATAGTCGGGTAACAATACTCTCGAGCAGCTGCTTTGCTGAGCCTCAATAGAGATTGGTCTAACAGGGTCTTAGGACAATGGAGCAGAAAGAAACGGAGTCGTGCCCGTGCGACAGTGCCGAGTAAATACTTCACCGTGAACGATTGCTCCTTCCTCGAGATCGTATCGGATACTTTATAATATCCGAGGAATGTCGGAGTAACACGAGATATCTTCATGAACCTCGCGGAGGCCACAGGTGGAGACGAGCGAGTTTATGGCTACTGTTTTACACCTGTAGCCTCTTCCCTCTCGTACCTGCGTCCTGGGAAGAGCTGCTGTAACACCTATCCCCCGAGTCCTTGACACTTCCCAAACTCTTTGTCTGAATGAAACATCTGTAGAAACACCCTAATCTGTCATTTTCCCGGTCCTATCGAAATCTTTCAGTTTCAATATTTATTAGAAGCTTATCAAACACCTAATTCCTTACCTAGTTCTACCAGAGCAGAAATGAATTTTCAAGGTGTAAACGAAGATCCCTTCTTTCAACTCCATTGAATTTTAGAAAACTACAATTCCATGCAGTCAACACACAATGGCAAAAATTCAAGCTGTAACAAAATAATTAAAATCCAACTGCATTGCATTTTACAAATTCCGGAATGCGCTCCACTCGGTGCAATATTGAAAAAATTAATATTCAAGTCCGAAGGAACTTTCTCAATCTCAATGCAGTCCACAGATTCCTAAAGCTATGTCCACACTGGAACAACATCGAGCAACTTTTTCTGGTTTTATTCGGCAAAACAAGTAGAAGGCAACACCTTCAGTGTGGACATAGCTTAACCTACCGAGGCTTGGAAGCAACAAATACATGTTGTCTTATAAAATTGACGAGATTGAATTTAATTGGATTTTGTGCGGTTTACAATCATTTAATCATTTCCACGAGAGGATCTTTATAATTCCAGTAATTGTAAAATAAAGAATCTGAAAACGGTCATTTTGACCGGCGGCGGTAGATTTACTGTTAGGATACAATTTTTGAGCGCAAAACTACTTCTGACACAAAACGAATACTTTTCACAGTGAATTGCAAGATCGAACTGATCGTAGATACGCAGTCCGTTCGCTATTAATTCCGCGATCAAGGATCCAGAGCAGCCTCGGCCGGCTCACGCCGGGTGATCAAGCGATCAGTCCGTCACCTAGATCCTCGGCAAAAACCGAGCCTTGGGGCTGTCTTAATTCCGGCCTAATGGGCCCGGTTGATTCCGTTCACGTGCATCGGTCGGTTTCTTCGTTTCCCAACGGCCGCGAGGCAGCGTGGCGAGGAGAATCGTTCGATCTCCAACGGTCCCGTCGCCAACGGCTGTCGCTGATTGTCGTCGCGATGATTGTCCAACAACGTATGTATGCTCGCGTTCACAACGGAACGCACGTCTTTCCCCCATTGATCCGCGAGAGTTCTTTCTCTTTCCGGGACCATCGACAAACGAGGTCCGCGTCGCTGTCCCGCGGCGTCTCTCGATCGTGAGAAAAATCTTTCAGTCGTGATCGTGACCGTCGCCGTCGTCGTCGTCGTCGCGGGGACCTATAATTTGCACTTCCGTTCTCATAGGATCGGTTCACAATGGCCCGCTCGTGGACCACTGGCGGCCGACGGCGAGCACATGAGTGAAACAGAGAGAGAGAGAGAGAGAGAGAGAGAGAGAGAGAGAGAGAGAGAGAGAAAGAGAGGGGGAGAGGGATCCGGTGTGGCTTTGCGTGCCCCCCTGCGAACATATTTCTCAGGTGTTCGACTTTTGGGCCCGGGGACGCGCAAAAAGGGGAGTAATTCGATGCCGGGCGCAGGTGCCTCCTCCGTTGTGCTCTCGAGGAACAATCGAGGGAAAGAGCTTTTAAGAGTCGCGGAATGGGGCACCGCGGGCTGCCGACTTCCACGGAAACGTTGCATTGATGAGGAGACGGGGCCCGAGCCTGTCGACAAGTCCTTTTTCGCTCGCTCGCGCGCTTTCTTTCTTTCTTTGATCCACCGGCCGTTTTTTCGTCAGCTCGGTCCGTGTTTAGCCAAAGAGAACGACGACTTCTTTGCACCTCCGATCTCAACGACTGTTTTCGGCTCTCCAACGTACTTCTGCTCGCACGTGCTCGCCTCGCTTAGTACGCTCTCGAGGACACTTCCCTTCTACGCGCGCGAGCCCAAACAGAAGAAACACGCCAGCAGGAATGCTCCGCGAAGGCTGACTTTTTGCGAGGACAAGATCGAGCCGATGTCAGAATGAGCTATTACGAGTCAAGACTTCGTAGATTGGTGATAAGGTAGAGTGACCAAGTTACCGACAAAAATAGGCGAAAAATGGTTTTACGCGCCTCAACTTTGCGCCCTTATATGAGAATATTTTTCGCTGGGAACGGGCACGTTCGAAAGAGGAAGGTTTAATCTAGCGCGCGCTGGTCATGAGCTGACGAGATTATGCAGATATTTGGTAATATAAGCGTTAGAAGTATGTGAATCACTGCCGAGTATTTTTCAAAGAATTGGCAATTTTGGTCCTGAACCGACAAGCTGTCTCCGAGTTCTTTTTTAATATTAGAGAAGTCGCTGAAAATCGTGGTAATAGGAAAGTAATGCGTCAAAGGAGCCATGTTTTGAAGACTATCTAAAAATTAGTGTAATTTCTCTACATATGTCGCCAAAGCCTGCATGAAAAACGTCGCGGAATTATCCCCACTACGGCGGGCAGAAGAGCGCGGCAGCCACGTCAACAAAACAGTCTTTCAGGTGCCAGAAATATTTTTCCAAGTCTTCTTCTAAGACAAAGTTGCCTTTTCACAGAATTAGTTTACGTAAAAATGTGGATAGTTAATAATTGTTGTGATATTTACAGTACTACCTACCACGGTCACAATGACAGGTTTTCTATTTCACAATTATTGAAATTATAAAAACGTTTTCGTAGAGAATTACTGAATTGACTTCTTCATTCAAGCATATATTACAATGAAAATCGTACAAAGTTTAAGTAAATTCAAGCAGTCAATCTGGCGAGTGTCTCGCAAGGCACCTTGTACAATTTTAAATGAAAATTAATTGAGATTGCAAGGACGCATTAAAGAGAAATTATTCAGTAAATCTAGTAACTTTAAGCAATCATAACTTTTCTCGAAATAAAGTTTTTGGTTAGAGTATATATATATAGGCTAGATCTTCCATTTTAATTTAGATTTCTACTTTTACTTTTAAATAGATTTTATTTCAACGCCAATTTTCACGCCAACTGCTGCGTGAGTTTCGTGTGTTTCGCACTACTCCTGACCATTTTATTCGTACAAACGACCAGAGTTATTAACAATTATTATTTGGCAATAAATTTTACACCTTACTCTACAATTTACTTCATTTCAAGCCCGACTCAAATTAATACTACGTGACAAGTATAAGAGTCATGACGAGGTAATACTAAATTTCTTCGTCCACGGTGAAAATCACGTCAAAACGCTTGTAAAACTGTATAAAACTAATAACGTGTAGGAAAATTAAAGCGGTACGCTTACGGTAGCCGAATAATTGTGTGAGAAACTGTTAACCTAATTAATGCTATTAACCTAACTGCGTCTAATAAATTCTTATTTCTATTTCTAAAATGCCCTCTTACAAACGAGAAATCTCTGTAAATTAGAGATCGTCTACGTTCGAAATTTGGGTCCAGGACCCCTAACAACGCGGTCCCCAGCGCAGCCACCGTAAATACCGAAACGATAACATTGTCCCCAGTCTACAAAGCGCGGAACCATCGCGCAACCCCTCCCCATCTCGAGAAGAATTCGACTGGCAAAGCCATTGTCAGCGGCCCGCGTATTCCATCTCCGACGAGACTAGCTTTTTGGACCAAGCCCGCCTATATTAAATTCCACGATATACTTGTCAAGGCGTGGTGTTGGCCCACCGTGCTGAAAACCCTTCGGGGACACCGCTGCCGCACACCATGGGACACCGTAACCCTCCCCTCCCCATCCCTCTTCCTGTTCCCTTCAGCTTCCCCCGTGTACACCTCCCCTCTCCCTGCTACCTTCGCGCTCCTGTCGGCTTACGGGGTGCAAAACACACGACCGTGACGCGTATAGCCTAATAACGTCGTATTACCTTTTGTCGGCGACGCCGCTTTCAAAGACAGCCAGCATAACGGACCTTCCGGGACGCTTTTTGCGAGCTTATGACTGCGTTAATTAAACCGTCCAGCAACGACATCGAGCCGATTCGAATTTCCTGACATGATGCTGCGCGAGAAGTCTCTGTTCTTCCTAGAAATCCATCTCCAGCGATCCAAACAGTGTTTAAACATATTTCTGATTCTGGAAGAAAAAAAGAAATGGTATAACCGTAAGCCGGGACTCATTTCATAGCTTAGAACTTCTACTTCCGCAAAGCAGTGTTTATTTTCCTTGAAGATATTTCTACACGATGTAGCAGGCGGTAAACCGAAGATCCATTTTTCCTCGAAAATGCTGAAAATTCAATCGTTTCCGAAAACTTTCAAAAATTTTTCTCGTGAATGAAACTATCATAGATTTGAAGACTCAAGCCTCCTCTTTACAACGATTCTTTAAAAATTGACGTACGATTTTTTTTTCACTGTTTTGTGGAACACAAACGAGGGACCAGTTGTGAGGATCCTGTGAAGTTGGCGAGATACCTCTCATTAGAAGCTTGATAAAACGAGTAGAAGAATCGTACGTTAATTTTTCCGGTGTCGTCGTAAAGGGGAAGCTTCAATCTTTAAGTCTGTGGTGGCTTCAGTCGCGGAAAAAATTTTGCAATGTTTCCACAGAGGTTTGAGTGCACAGCATTGTTGAGAAGAAGCGTGTCTGCAGTTTCTAGGTAGCTACAGCATGGAAAAAAATCTTAGAATAAAATGAATCATGAAACTAGATGCTTCTAGCTTTAAGGTGTTTGGTGTCCAATTAATCCTCGGATCCACTGTACGTTAAACTCACCCTCAACTTTAGAAGCCTTAGGGGCCGCTCTAAAAACTACTGCTTAAATCTCTTCTTCCAGTCTCAATTCTGAGGCTTTTAAAATAATCCTCAAATTTTTTCAGAATTTTTTAAAGCCCCTTACCCCCACTGAAAAATACATCCTTGCAAAAACTACCCTGGTTTACCCGGTTTGGGGTTGCCAAAAGAAGTAAGGGTTACAGAATAAGCGGTTTTACAGAATAAGGGTTAATTTGCACATCGGATACTTTGCGTACTCGCTGACCATTATATCCGCACAAATGTCTGCTTATTACAAGGCTGTGACTCGCAGGGGCGTGCACCGTTCCAGCCCTGAAGAGGCCAGACGAACGGGTTAATTACCTCATAGCACCGTGACGCGTCACAAACCTCGCAAGCCTACAATCGATCTGCGACTGTCGTTTACGAGTCCCAGGAGCCCGTCGCGAAAGAGATCACCACCCTCTCGAGGTCTTCGAGAATCGTAGGTCAGCTCGCGGGCGTGGTCCCCAGCATCGGGGGCCCCGTTTCCCTATGCAACCCATCTGACCCGTTCACTCGAGAGACACCGCGGCAACAATCGATGCAATTTGCTCGTCCACGATACTCGATTGTCCACGAACGGAAGAATTTGTCATCGACCGCCGGCGTGGTGGCCCGGGACGAAGCGCGGGGGCGTGGCCGAGATTCTTCCTCCTTCGGCCGTTTCCACCCGTTTTGCATGCGATGAAAAATTGCGTGCTCGCCCGGGGACCCAGCAACAGGTAGCCCAACTGTCGATGCTGCCTCTCCTCAGCCTCGGCTCGCCTCGGCGCCCGGCGGCCTTGCGCAAACCGGTGATTTATGGATCGCGCCGATGCAGATTTCCTTCGGCGAAACTTTGTTTCGATCGTGGCCGCTCTTCCACGCTCTTCCGCAGGACTTCCACCACGATGATGCACCGTTTTCCCCGCGTATCCCCGTCTGTCTCTGCATGGCCGATCCTGCGGGAATTCGCTCCTCGCCGCTGCCTTTCTGTGAACGATGATGCTAACAAGTGACGTCCCGAGTCCGTCGGTCGTGATACTACGGATTTTACACAAGGTGTTTCACCTAACTCGAACAGAAAAAAATGTTAGAGGAAAACATTAGTTGGTTCTGAGGGGCAAATGTTATGATAGGCAAAACATTTCTTCAAGGTTATATTTCTTGAGATTTCAAGGTCATCGAAGTTGTTTTAAACGGAATGACATATTTTTATTATCGCTGTATGATAGTCGAGGTCAAGACGAATCCGACGACCTGCAATAGTATGACCTTCGCGTGATCTTGCGTACGAGAAATTCATAAAAGTAGGACGCTTGATGTAAATAGTGATATAACGGTGACATGATCCCCCTAGGGTTTGAAGAAATGCTCTTGAACCTTGATTAATGACTGTACACATGCTCACAATAAATTGTAAACACTGATACAAATTCTTCTCAGCAATTTTGCTCTATCGTAAAAAAAAAACCCCCTGTATATTTACGACAAAAATGAGAAACATAAAATAGGAGACATGTCGGATGAATTTAATATGTATTACTGCTACACTATTTACAATCTATTAAAATTATTAACACTAAACCTACCAAGTATTAACAGAACCTGATAAATGTTGTCTTATAAAAATGGCAACCGTATTAAGATTGTCCGTAATTTTCAATATAATAAATGCTTGTAGAAAGAAATTTATTCCACAATTTTCCATAAATGAATTTCTATAGTTCCAACAATTGTAAAATATGAAACCGGTAATTTTGTACCTCTTAGTGTTACGAGAAGAAATAAATTTTTACAACACTCCCTTTTCTCGTAATTGACGGAGACAATTTTTATTTTGCGCAAAGATTCGCAGGCTAATGATTTGCAACGAGGACGAAATCCAAGGGCTACGCTCTTCAGGTTCCCGGACGAATGATCCAAAATGCATCCGCCTTCTCTGTACCGTCGCTTCCAGTGCAGATCAGGAGGGTAGAATGCAAGGACGGTGCTCTTCAGGGTCCTTCTCGAACGATCCGAAACAGAAACTATTTGTTGTAGCTAAACAGAAAGGAACGAGTCCAAATACACCCCGCAGGAGCCACGGTCTCTCCCCCGCCCCCGGAACGACCATTCATCCTGGCTCGAAAACCATGCCACCCCCTAAGCACGGGGTACCAGGGCCTGCTTCTCGTCCCACGGCCCTCTTCGCACCCAGGGCCGAAGCAACAGAGCGGTCGGAACGAGCGCAACAAAACCAAGAACCGGTAAGATATGTGAGTAATAAAAGTGGACAATGGAGGGGCAAATTAATATTAAGGTGAAACCGGGTGCTCGAGGGCGCCGGGACACTACGGAGGGAACACAGCGAACACACGGATCAAGAGGAGCTGCTACGAAGAGGGGGCCACGGGTAAGGAAGGACAGCAATTTATCAAGCCCAGATAGGAATCTCTATGGTCGCGTGTGCCGAACGGGTAAAAGTATCGTCCAACACGACCGTCTTCGTGATTGCGAATTCCTTGAAGAATCCTCCAATTTCCTGATTCAACGATCGTAAGTATTTTCGAACGGTTCGTTTCAAGGTGCGACGATCTGTTTCAGGTGGAAACGAGAGGACCATGTTCGAAGGCAAGTTATGAGAGGGTCCGGTGTTTTATTGGGGGATCAGAGAACAGGACAACTGTTTAGCTGGCGATCATGCTGCCCACCAAAAATGCCAGACATACCAGCGGACGAGCGCCCAGACGCTGCGCCTGGAAAAATAATGGGAGATCCGGAGGGAGGAAACGCTGGATTGAGGGAGCAAGGGGTTGAAAGTCTGCGTTGATTGTACGCTCGATTCCCCCCGTTGCTTTGGGAATTTTTTTTCTCTGATTTGTCAATGGCCCGAGTCCAGAAACCGGACAATTCCTGATTTTGAAAGTTGTTTAACCCTTTGCCTGCGAAAGCCGTATATATACGCCCTCACAAGTTTATCGACATATACGAAAGACGTACATATACGCTCTCACAAGTCGATCAATATATACGAAAGGCGTAAATATACGCCTTCTACAATTTTCTCACTGTAACACCTTTTCTGTTTTACCAATTATTTCAACACGGAATTTATCGTTATACAAAATAACAACTGAATATCGGCAATTGTTTCAATATTGTGTAGTCAATTGTTTTTATATTCTTCAGTTCAAATCTCCGGGTACCGTCATTGTCAGTCCAGTGATTTCCCTGTATATGTCGCCAATATCTGCATGATAAATGTCGCGACATTATCCCTACTACCGCAGGATATACCCCGTGATATAGCGGGATATAGCGCGCGCTAGATTGAACTTTCCTTTTTCGAATGAGCCCTTTCCCAGGGAAAAATATTCTCGTATAAGGGCGCAAAGTTGAGACACGTAAAACCATTTTTCGCGTATATTTGTCGGTAACGTAGTCACTCTACCTTATCGTAAATTACGGAGTCTTGGCTCAAATGTTCAGCAAATGCTACTTAAATGGCATGCAACAGGATTGCACATAATCAATCTTTAGTAAAACATGATTTCATATCGAAAAAAAGTTTGAGTTTTCTATATTTTTGCACCGTGTAAAGGTGAACGACACGATCGCAGTAGAAATCAATTTTTGAAGAGGGCCGAAGAATAGCAACGTGCGTCAATGAAGAACGACGTGCAATTCGGTGCATCGAGGTTCAGCCATAACTATAAAAAATGCTTGTTCCGTTAACGGAACCCAGTTAGCCCATGGTTAGTTAACGACCGTGACAATCCACGGTGGCCAGCGAATTCCGCGACGAAACCGAAGACGCTTCAGTCGGACCGGAAGCTGGCGTCAGCCGGGGGTCCGGAGCCGTAAAAGTAATTTCTGGAAAGCCAGTAAGAGAGAAAGAGAGTGTTAGAAAGAGAGAGAGAGAGAGAGAGAGAGAGAGAGAGAGAGAGAAAGAGACAAAGGGAGATGGGCGAGGGGTTGCGAGAGGTAGAAACGTAGCTAGAGTTCGACCCCCGGTGCTCGCGGTGGGACGCCATCTTATTTATTGTTTTAATTATATCAGAATATATCGTTAGAGGCCGTCACGGCGTGCCACGCAGCCGAATACGTGAGATTTATACGATCGATCCGACCGCCACCCCCGTCCCCGAGACTCTCTCTCTCTCTCTCTCTCTCTCTCTCTCTCTCTCTCTCTCCTTTCAGCTTCTTCTGCCTCCGACCGGCGTCCTCTGTGTTGACGCGCGTAATTTGTTGGTCTGCGCGTTGAATGAATTATAAATTTATTAGCGGCGCAGAATCGCGGGCCCCGTGGTACACTTTCGGGGAACCGGGGTTCGTCCACGGCCCCGGTGACTGCTCGGTTTTTCCTTTTTCTGCGACGCGTTCCATTTTTAATCCCCTACTGCCTCGATACTCGACGTTTCTTCGATTCGACGCGCGACAGGCTCTCGACTACATCGATCGTCTCTGCTTCGAAAATAATTTTGAGACTTATGTGGTCACGCCTCTAATCTTCGTGTATGCGGTTCCAATTCTGCTGCGATTCTTTATCAAATTATAAACGCCACATAATCAACTCTCTGCGGTCAGAAGTGTAATTCAATTACATTATATAGTAACGGTAACGTTGTACTGTATAGTGTTGCTAACCTGTGTAAAATAGCTGAGAAATACTACAGTTGTTGTTATACAATATCACGAAATGGCATTATTGGGGAATGTATAGTGAATCAGTCAAATAAGTGGTGGCAAATTATCGGTTTAGTAATTGGTGTAAATTTAATATCGAGTCTGGCTCTAATACGAATATTGGGGGTGGACATAAGGCTCTCCGTTCGAGGGTTAAAATCATCTAAGAGGTGTAAATGCAATTGGATGAAAAATTAATATACAGTTTCTGTACACTAGTCAGATTTTATGTATTTTCAGCATTGTTGGTTTCCTGAAGTTCAGCACCAAAAGAAAATTTCCTTCTTTCTTTATCAACATTTAAGCATCAAGGTTAAAGGAGTTCAATATTTTTTGTTTCAGCTTCCCTGAAATATTTTTAAATCAGTCCACGAAAGTCTATCTTAAATTTAATTCTCAGAAACGTATATAATTATGTTGAAGAGGTCTCCAAGAAAGTCGCAGGCTTGAACCAAAGATTAGGTCAATGTAAAAATAATCAATATCAACTATAAAATCCTAAAACCCAGCAGAAATTTAAAAATTCTTTTAAGAGGGAGAGAATTCATACGACATAATCTTGAAAAATGTTAATCTCTTCGGCTACAATTTTTCTCATAATTGACAGAAAAGTCCGGATCGCAGAGATCTAATTGGAGGTATGATGAACGGCTTTCTCAGCGGCGTCTTGAGATCAGCATAAGCATCCGGGTAATTTTCCTCTCGAAGATGGGTAGAATGATGACGAAGACGGTGGAATGTCGGTGTAACATAGTTTAGAGAGGGTTAGTAGCCGCGGACAGGGGCGATTCGACGCTCGAGTTTCGGGTTTCCTGATAATTTACGGGTCAGGGCTCTCACGACCAGTTTCGCGGGCCAGAAGAAGCGTGACCGAGGGCGGGGCGAGGCTTAATTACTGCTTAAACGGGAGTCCACTCCGCCTACTAAAGTATAACCCATCATAATCCTCGAGGGCTCCTTCGCTGCCGACCCATTACCCTCCGAGGTATTATAGTTACGGAGGTTGGCCCCCTGGTAAAGCAGGTTAGCCACTGGTAAATTACACGTTTGTTTTAAGGCTGACCCCTTGCCTCGCACCCGTGCATCGATACGCTCTTAATTTATCGTTCGACCGCATCCAGTTTGCGGTAAACGAGCCCCGGTAACCTGACTGTTGCCCTGAAATTATGCCACTTTCGAATTTCTGACGTCGTTGTCGTACCTTCCGCAACTCCGCAACCGTTACGTTGTAATCCTGTCAATCCCTTTGTTACAGTCCTCAAAAAATAGTTATTTTAATTCAAAGTACAAAGACAATACTACTTTTTCTTTAGATTTTTAATCAACAAATTGTGTTTCTTTCATAATATCATATTTGAAAGAAACGTTTCTTGAACGCAGAAGAAAGAGCCACGAATCAAATTCTATACCTAGTAATAATAATAATTTAATAAGTTACTTGATTGTAAATAAAGAATTTTTATTGTAAGTATATAATATTTACTTTATTTAATAATTTCCTCATTCTTTTGCCTTTTTAGAAACAGTCACATACTATATTATGCTCAAGTTTTCAGATCTCTGCTAATAACCTTAATTTTAATACATATTCCTTCTATACTGATTACTAGACTGCGTTTCTACCTGAATTGCAACAGGTTGAAATTTAATAAGTTGAAAAAATAATTTAAGAGCATTTTAAAATTTGTCTAATGTTTTTACTGTTTTAAAGTACGCCTTTTCATTTTTGTCATAAATGCATAAAATCCGCAGTCTACTTATTACACAAATTTTTTAATAATAACATCACTATTGCACACAGTGGAGCAAGATGTTTGCTATGAGAAAATATCTTGATGAACAACTAAAAAAACATGGTAAATGAACTGTATGTTACGAAGTACGAATGGAGAAAACATGAAATAAATACTGGAACGGATGTTACATTAAAGCTGCAGATAATCGCCCTCACAGGAGTCTTCTTATTTTCCCACCGCTGGAACATTTATTCTTATCGAAGGAATTATTGGTGCTCGACGATCGTCTCCTCGATTTTCCCCAAGAATAACGATCGCCTAACGAGACTCCGTGAATTGCAGACGATTCGTTCGTCTAGCCGAGCTCTCCCGGTCCTCGTTTTCACCGTGGAATCGCCGTGATTTCTTCTTCGGGGCAATTTTCCGCTCCGCCATTTCACGGAGAAACGAGGAGACGCCGTTTCGCCTCGTTTGCCTCCATTGTTTTTCCATGACGCGGCCGAACCCACGCTCTTCTCACGGTAATCAGCCGTCTCTTCTCACGTTTGCGAAACATTCCGTGTCCAATCCGGTTACACGTTCCTCGGAACGCTCCGACGACACCATGGAAAAGTTCAGAAAACTTTTCGTAGCTTCCGAATCGCTAAAAACGCCTTCGCAACCGTTAGCTTCGGTCTTCGACTAAAAATTCTCCAGTTTCTTCTCTGAATCATTACAATTGTTAACCCTTTTACCTTCCTCCACCATTTTCAGTCTCCAAATACTACAAACTGTTTCGTTCCCTTCTGTTCGCGTCGCAAAAATACATTTCGCGAAAGTGTTAAATTATTGATGAAGTATTAAATTAATATGATGGGGACAGAACTCATTGATTTGAAACGTAAAACAAAAATTGGACGTGTACTTATTATCCTAGAATCTGTTGCAATTATTTTGAACCTGTTGAAATTATTTTGACGGTTATGAAATTATCATCGGAATTTTTAAGATCTGACTTTAATTTCTTCATCTGGAATTTCGTGTAACGTCGCAATTATCAGCCAGAGAATTGTTTCTTCGTAATATAGCAATTTATTCAATTTCAACTTCAAGTTACAGAGGTATGAATAATCGTCATTGTAGCGTAAAAATGAATAATTTATTGCTCGCCGAAGCACCGTTACGTTCAGACTATTTCTACCCCTATAAACGAAAGACAGCCCTCGAGACGAGTGTTCGGTTTTCGTTTGGCAAGAAAAAGAGAAACGCGTTGAATAATTTATGAGCGCAGATAATTCCGTGTTTCCAAAACAGAAGATTCTCTCTCGGCGAATTCATGGGCCCCGTGGATGCGGGCTCCTTCGTCCCCTATATGCGTCCAGCGGATTCACCCTACCCACCACCTATTAAACGAAAAGCACGGGGCTGGGATGAAGTGATCGCGCGCCAATTCACTAGTAATCGAGTATATGCCCCCGGCAAACTCGATCATCCCGGATAACAGCCTTATCTCGATGTCGGGAATTAGGTGTATTGTAACGAAACTCGTTACGCCGACCATTGAGGTCGAAACAATTAACCCTGGCGGTGGCGCGCGCGCGCACGCGGGAGTGCCGCCATTAGATAAAATCGAATTGCGAGCACCATCTCCTGTCGGCCAATTGACGCTTCCAAGGAGGCTCTGTCTTTCTCTAAACTCCGCTTGACGACTCAATCTATTAGACGTACAAATTAACTCGTAGCCCCGAACGCCCGCGAACTTTCCTTATTATTTATGGACAATCGGAATCATATTCTACTGTCGAGAATCATTTGCATCACTCTCTGCGAATTTACTCCATCTTATAAACGATTCCCAGACTGCGGACTTTATGCGTTTATTATGAAAATGGATTGGTCAACTACAAAACTTACGCACTCGTTTCAGATCACTATCATTCTAACATTATTAAAAATGGTTATGAATTGTGGGAAAAAATTCCAGTAAATTCTTCACGCGTTGATGGATAAGCAGGCGAAGTTTGAAATTCTAATACTCCGTACCGTTTTCTAAAAAAATTTCTAAAAGCAGAGAAGCATTAAATTAAATGATCTGGCGACGCGGCGACGCTTGGAGTGTTGTCAAAGGAAGGGGAAAGGAGGGGAGGGGGTGGGAGTCGTCCGACGATAAAAAGCGGGGCTCGCTTTAATTACGAACTTATTACCGCGCGGGCCGCGTGCGTACCGCCGCGAAACAAACAGCGACGGTTTATTAATTTATCGTCGGAAGGAAAGATGCTATTTTTAATTATTCGTTAATTAAAAGTTCGCCGTACCGTGCCGGGTGTCCGAGTATTCCACGGGATTAAACATTGTCCTCCCCGTCCCGCTTGTGGACGTCGTCGCCTCTTTTGTCGGGGGACCGTTCTCTCTCTCTCTCTCTCTCTCTCTCTCTCTCTCTTTGTCTCTTTGTGTGGACACTTCATTTCGCACCGCGCAAAATTTCGTTAATCGGGTTAAGAGGCTCCCGAGGGATAAACCGAATTAAGATGTCGATGGTTCGGAGCATCTGTTTCCGGCGAATTCTGCGACGCCGATCGCCGAAAGGGTTTCCTCCGGCTAATCACAAGCTGGTTTGGTGACAATGACGGACAGCGAAGTGTGGAAAACGGATGTTTGTTGTGAATAGCTCTTAAAACGAGTCTCGGCTCTGCGACACCCCTAATCACTTCAAAGTGCTATGCGGAAGGTCTTCAGCCCTCGTACATCCCACCAAGACAATTGCACCAGAAGATCTTAGAATAAACTCATTTTTGTTCTGCACTGTCAGCAATTTTTCACCGACAGTGTCACAATTTATTTCAGAGACTATCCCTGATTCTGCATTGGGTGTGTTAAGAAAAAACTATTGAGTCGAATAAGAGTTTCGGTCTGTAGCCGAAACAGTAAAGTTAACCAATATTTTATTTATTCACAATAACACAGGATTTATTTCAGAATTTCATTTCTTCAATTCTGAATAATTCCGGAGGGATTTGTATCGTCGACAATGAATTTGTCAACGTTTTGCAAAAGTTAGGGTAGAAATAATTAATCAACGAAAGGAGGGGTCTATTTCAGAATTTCATTTCTTTAGTTCTGAATAATTCCGGAGGGATTTGTATTGTTGACAATGAATTTGTCAACGTTTTGCAAAGGTTAGGGAAGAAATAATTCATCAAGGAACGGAAGGAATTATTTCAGAATTTCATTTCTGCACTTCTGAATAATTCTGGATTTGTTAACTTTTTGCAATGGTCAGAGTGCAAATAATTGATCAACGAACGGAGGGATGTATTTCAGAATTTCATTTCCTCACTTCTGAATATTTCCGGGGGGATTTATTTCATTGACAATAAATTTGTCAACGTTTTGCAAAGATTAGGGAAGAAACAATTCATCAAGGAACGGAAGGAATTAGTTCCAAATTTTATTTCTTCACTTCTGAATAATTCCGGAGGAATTTGTCTCGTAGACAATAAATTTGTCAACGTTTTGCAAAGGTTAGGATAGAAATAATTGATCGACGAACGGAAGCTTGATCGATCGCCGGAGGATTAAAATCTGTGTCCAGGCACCGTTTGAGATCACTCTGGAGGATCCCCTAATCGAGGATCCCCGATCGAAAGGGCTGGAGCTTGACTCGCTACTGCATAAAAAGAAAGGTGACACGCTATTTGTATCAAATATTCGTCGAAAATTCATCGGGACGCAAGATTGAAAGGGAAGATACGCACGTGGACGCAGCGAACTGCACCCCGGGTCCGTGGCTGCATGCGCGCGAGACTAAATCCGGATTAGACGGATCACACAGCGGGTGCCTAAACATCGGCATAATCGTTGGATCGTTTCTGCCCTCGGTAGCAACCTCGTCGATATCCGGACAGCATCCTCCACCCATTAGATCTTGTAAAAATATTATAATTCGCCGGTGGACTCGAGATCTCGCCCGCGAAGGAGATCCTTAGCAACGATGCCTCCAAAGTACTATAGTAATCTCACCTGTTGAACAGTCCTAATTACTATTCGGCAATTTGATTCTAGGGTAGTGTGGAAAACTTTTCTTTGGAAATTCTTACGAAAATATCGCGGAATTGCAGAAGGTTTGCTATTCTTTATACCCTATTACGTCAAATTCGGATTTGTGGAATATATAAACTTGCACAAATCAGTGTAATTACTGAAACTTCGAAATCATTTTCACAATTTTGCTTGCTACACAACACTAGTTTAATATCTAAAATGCCTTGAAGTATATCAAATAATAATTTGGTAACCTGAGAATGGTTACAAATTATAGTATGACAATTTTTAGCCATTGCAAGGTGCCATTTGAACACAGAAATTTAACATGTGAGCCTTTCAATGCAAAAGTGATATAAGTCAATACTTGTCTGTTTGGTTTAATACCACATCCTAAGGGTTAGTCGCCCTTAAATAAAATGATTTTAATATCATTTTCACTCAATTTCTCATTATTTAATGATTAAATTCCGCGTTCTAATTTGCAGTTTAAACGCACGACGGAGACGATTTTCGTGTTGTACGTGTCTCTTTATTTTTATTGTTCTCTACAGTGTGCAGTTTCCTCCGGATTTCTAATCTAAACATTTTCCGCAGATCTAAGTACAGTCCCCAGAGACGCGTTCGCGTTCAATTAGGCTGAGTATGGCGCTGCGAAAAGGGATCGGGAGGATCGTCGAGGGTAGAAAGCTCCCGGCTGACCAATTAGGCGAGATATTTATCCGTGCGCGATAGCGAACCGCCGGGACGACTCAATTACGCGAGTCCTCTATCGTCGACGCGAATATAACTGCAATTTCATTGCATCTAACAGCTGTATTTCTTGCGGTCCACACCGATAAACAGCTCCCTGTCGCTACCCCGAAGCGACAGGGGGATGAAACCCGGCGACACGTAGAAAATTCAACCGCGCCGTGTAGTACCGTGTAGTACTAACACGATTTAATTAACAATTGTACCATCTGCCAGAAGAAACGTAACTTAGTTCGCACCGTGCGCACTCAACCCTTGAGTTTAAACGGGTAACGAGGATCCCCTGCGTCTTTCTTCATGGTCAAGTCGCCAACCTCTTCATCTGTTTATTTAACCCCTTGAATCAAATGAAGTTCGATGCGAAAAAGTGTTTTATTATTTATTTATTAATTTATGATTTTTTAAAAGACATCTTCATCGTTTAAGAGATGTTTCAGGGTTTCCAGAATTTTTTAAAGAATTTGAATGGTGTTTTAGTATTGCATCCTTTGCAATACCAATCGACAATATAATATATAGGACAATCCGATAGACATATTAACCCTTAGGACTCGAATGGTGACTGTAAGGCGCCACTAAAAATTGCTGTATCATTATTCAAAATATTCTTTTAATTATTAAATTTGCTTGTACGTAATAAATTACTAAACATTTCAGTATTGTAGAAATAAATTGCACCATTTTCGGATGTATAACATGAAAAAAAAAAATATATATATATAGAAGGGACATATTCTAGGTCGGAAGAAATCTTTCGTTTTGGGGTTAAAATAGCTTCGAGTGCAAAAGGTTAAATTAAATATTGACGTGTTCATTTAGTATAGCCCGTTTTTACTCTGACTAACAGAGATGGCTGTCGAAGCAGAAGATTTTGTCTTCCTATTTCATGTCATCTAACTATGTCAAGTGTTTATCCACTTTTGGTTCTATTTGACTACTATTTAAATTGTTTTTGGGTGTCCCCTAGGTACATGTTATCATCCAAAAATTTGTTAACTTCTTCCTCCGAACGCAATGTCCTCGATCAAATTTTTCCTCGCGAAGCTCGTCCCCTTATTATGACATAAATTTCGCGGGCGTTTTTCTTTCTCTCTTTTTTTCCGAAAAGCATTTTGAAAAACGCGACCGACTGTCGGCGCGAACTCGTTAAAAGACGCGCGGCTAGGGGGCGGGGTTCGGGGGCGCGAGGAGCGGCGATTATAAATTCAAGTTGAAACTTATAATCGTGTTTGTTTTAATTAGAACCGCAGCGTGCGGCTGGTTCATTTAAGACTCGGAGTTTGCGGGGCCCCTGTTTCGCTCGGTTCGTCGCTCCTGCCCCCCAAAAGCCGCAGGCCCGCAGCTCCAGGAAGCCTGGAGAAAGAGAGATAGTGAGGAGGAGGGAGGAGGAGAGAGAGCCAGCTCGAGCCTCGACTCCCGTTAATTTCACGTGAGGCATTAGTACGTTAATAAACCGTTATTTATTGGCACGCTCCTTAAGAACATTTATTTCTCGGTTCCGACGCATTTTCCGCCGCGCCTTTACTGCACACTAAATCAACCACCGATCTCACTTCGGGGAAGCGGCCGAGCCCGCACGAATAAATCTGCGTACCTTCTTCTTCTTCTTGTTTCCGCGCGTTTCCTCGCAGAGTTTTTGGATACCGCGCGCGCGGGTATTTCTTTTTTTCCCCGCAACCATTTCTCGAATGGTGAGTCTCTTCTTTTTCTCATCTAGACTTTGATCCTGCTCGACCTTTATCGCTGGGGCATCTTTTCCGAGAAATCGATCGCCGATACAAGGAGTTCATAATTTCGCAGACTTCTGCGCTAGGGTTGTAACGATTTTAAATAACCAGTTAATAAGTGGCAGCTGGCGCAAACAAATTTCCCCTCGAAGGCCCTTATGGTTGGCGGAACATCACCGGTAGCCTACTTGAATAATAGCTCTTTGTTAATGCTCCTGAAAAAAACCGATTGTCTTCCTATTTAACAAAAGCGTGGTGTAAAAATTATCTAACTCTGTCGTTCACGATACTATATTGTTATTTATCTGTGTAAAACAAAGCTGGTTAACCTGGTTTTCCTAATCCTCGCATGCTGTTCAGAAATAGTTGTAAAGATTTTAGATAACACTCTTGTCCAAATTATGCTTTCAGCTCCAAGTCGAAAAATAGACAGGGAACAAAAAATTTTTATCTAGAAGCAGAGAATGGAAAACTCAATTAGGTTCAAAGTAAGCCAAAAAGTAGAGGAAGGGTTTTATAGAGTTGGTTGTCGTACGAGCTGTAATTATACAAGATGGCTTCCTGCGCGACGCAAAGCAGTCAAGTATGTTTAAACCGATCTGCGTCTCTTCACAGCGAAAATGACGCGAGACGTTCATCTAGATGGGGGATTTTACGCGGATGAATTTCGAATCGCGACAAATCCGATCTCTCGCATCGCTCGTCCTGAGATTTCGGTCCATTATCCTGGCCCACGGAAGACTCCGCGTACGAGTCTGCGATGAAAGGAACCCTTTATGCCACCACCCTAGGCCGTCAGGTCGGATAGGAAGGCAAAACGGTATGTAATCACAATCACCGTCCCCAGATTACAGTGATACTGTTTTTTTGAAGAATGACACCGGCCCTGCACGAGTCCTGCCCCCTTTTTTACATTCTGCAGGACTTAAAAGACTCGAAGCGACATTGATACGTTCCGCTTAGGTTATCTCCGGCTGAAATCCGATTGAAATGTAAAGCGGAGCCTTGAGATGCTGGATTCGGGGAATGGAAGTCGGTAGAAGAAAACTGCTATAATTATAATAATGACAAGCGAAACCATTCAGAGATATTCACTATACTGGCCAATCAATCTTCAGATTTGCCCTTTCACAATTAGTGAAACTATAAATGTCTCCTTGAGAAATAATGCAATAGTATTCATAAATTCATGAATTGTTTTTACTGTTTTGAATTCGATCTACACATTTTTCTCATAAATGCATAAAAACCAGTAGTCCATTACCTATACAAATAGTATGACATCTGAATAAATTCGGTTCTGTTATTATTATAAAGAAATATATTTCGGTTGTATTTAGAGCTCGGTGATTCTAGAGTTAGTAAAGGGCTGTATTAATGTTGAAATAAAAGTTAATATTTGTTTATCGGTACTTTTGTTTTACGTTTTGATATAAACGTAGGATTAAAATAATTATTATTGGTTTAGCTTAATTTTAATTCGAGTTTCACGGTTCAAATCGGTGTAAATCTTTATTTCTTTCTTTAAATTAACTTTAGGGATTAGTGGGGCATCTGGCGGTGGCTAAGAAAGGCTCCCAACGAAACTGCAGACAAGGCAAGGTATACCTATACCACGTCTGTAATAATACCACGGATATTACAGAGTACAGTTGTACCGTCGGTGCTTAAAGCATACTGTCGTCGGTAAAGTAGAAAACTAGTAACATTGATTATACCACAGACGAGGTATAGAAGTAGACCAATCACCAAATGTATTTTTTTGTCTCACGTCCGCGGGGCTCTAGAGTCCCCTTACCATTTTTGTGTCACATCCTACCGTATCATCCAGAAGTAATATTGTGGATCCAATATTCTACGATGACGCTGTTGCTGTTACAATTTTAAATCTCATGTCGAGGGTTCTAGTTCAGACACCGCGCGAAAACCGTATAGGACGAATGAAATAAAAGAATGTTGTTTCCCTTTAATTCCATTACGCTTGTTACGCGAGTTCATCGAAAGAGACGTAATGTAATAATAATAATAACGTAACGTCTCCGGCTGAGAATATTTTGGTCCCGGATCGAATCCCGCATGGAATGATCTTTTTTTCGTTAAACACTTTTTTCTTGCTCTTTATACTACGTCAGTCTTCTTCCCTGTACAATTAGAATTACAACAGTGTAATAACATAATAATAATAAGAAATTAAATTAGTTCAATATTAGCCAAATTAAGAACGTACTTTAAATTTAATTTAAAAAAATACGACTTTGATATCACTAATCTCATTAAACTATTTAATTACTACCTATTCAATCTACTTCTGATATTGCTTTTCATTTGCAGTATATATATTCTAATGAGTTTAATTACTTGAGCTTGAAAAAAGATTGAACAACAATATTTATAATAAGTGGTTTTGAACATTTTTTAATGGTAATCAAACTTAAAAAACCAAAAGAATTATTTAAAAATACGAAATATATTTCAGTATATACCATTAAACCCGATTTTTTTTAATTTTTTCAGCCTAAATTCCACTTTGGTATTTTTTTTTAGTTCGAAAGTTATAGTAAAATGTTCGTTTCGCCGAACCAGGAATCAAATTCGTTACTTCCAGACAGAGTTGGGCACTATTTCGATAACAAATTATTTAAATGAACGATTCGAATAGAAGATACTTTATATTTATTCGATATCCGAAGATTCGAAAGAAAAAAGTATCTTTATTCGACGAGTATCGAATAAATAATTTTATTCGACAAGAATTTATTAGATGAATAAAGAGAATTTTTTTATTCAAAGCGGATTTATTCGAACTTGGAATCATTTTTTCATCATTTATCTGTATCTTTTATTCGAAGGCTTCGAATAAATCTTTCCTTTTTTCCTCAGATTATCGGAAACATTTGAAAAATCGTGACGATTGTGAAGTACGTGCACCGAAAAGCTGGAGAAAGTATTTTTACACGTAAATTATTTTAAAATGATGTAAATTATTATTTTAATACAACATCTGTACACCATGAAATGTTTTAATAAGTAGATATGTATTTTAAGAATATTTTAAAATTATTACCATTCATTACGGCGAATAATAATTATAAGAATAATCATAAATGCGAATAATAATTATACGTATGGAGAAATGTACAAAATAAATGTATAAAAATTGTATTTCTATAATTTTAAAACGTGGCATGTATATTTATTAATATTGTATTGATAAATATAATTGTAGATATATAACATAATGACATCAAATAAAAATATATAATTTGAACATATAGTCATAACATTACATACATAAATCGTCAATCATTTGTATTTGACCAGATTTGATTATTCTTGTGGATCTAGTTCCAGCATTTATCGTTCGTCAGCGTAGAGGGCGTAGGAAAACCAGTTGTTTACACGTGAGACACGAAACCCCATATGGTGATTAGTCTACTCCTATACCTCGTCTGTGCTAAAACCCCGGGCGTGAGCACTCTCATTTCCTCTCTGCCTATAATTCTTCCCTCGAGAGAACCAGTGATTTTTAGCCATGCCGGTATTGCAGATCCCGTGACCATGAAACCCCATCGGATGGTCGGATACCTCGTCTGTTCTGGTACTTACACATTTTTATGAATGATTTAGATAAATGGCGAGCTAAAAAGGAGAGTCCAAGTATTCATGAATTAATGTCGAGTAAAGAATAATTTGCAAGAAGTCCGAAAAATTATGTGATTGTAACCTGCGCACGCGAAAACTCTTCTATAAATGGATCCGTAGAGGTAAATAATTCCTCTGCATTTATATTACTTAAATTCAAGGAAAATATGAAATTATTATAACTTTATTCCGAATAAAAATAAAATTCGCAAAGCTTGAACCCGATGCGCACAGGTATCACATTTCTACAGCATAATGGATATTTTCAAAAAGACGTATTCTCTCAGCTTTGAATAAGGTTGCTTTATTTTGTTAAAAATATTACTGACATTATCAATTAACAGCGGATTAACGAGCGATCGGAAAACGTATGGAAATACTTTCTTTTACGCATCGTGATCGATTGAATACCGGCGGTGTTACGTCGTTCCTTTATCAGTTTCACTTACAAAAAGAACCTCCGTTTCGCATTTAAAATATAAACGTTCTGTGTACAACGTGTATGTCTCTCTCTCTCTTGCTCTCTCTTACTCTCTTTCTCTCTCTCTCCCTCTCTCTCTCTCTCTCTCTCTCTCTCGGTCTCTCTTTCTCGCTTTCTTTCTCTCACTCGATTTTTCTCGTTCTCTCGGTCTCTCGCTCTCCCTCTCTCCCTGTTGTGTATGAATGTAATTATGTATATTTGTGTATACGTATGCACATGTCCCCATAATAAATACGTACTTGGGCACACATAATAGGAGTGTCGCGTGTCGTCGTGTGTAGAGATCCTGCGTGTCGTGAAAGGTGGCTGCGATTGAAATGCGACGAGATCATTGAATCACTTTATTGTCACACGCCATGTCTGGCATCGGGGGTATCTTTTATCAGATATATTATACTGGATACAGTCACTAACGCTTTTTTTTTATTCTTTTATATTAATCGTTCCGTGCAGATCCCGCCGTGAACTCCTCGACCCCCGCGAAACACCGGATCGGAAATCAAAGAATCCCGATCGAGATATCATATGTATTTTCGCCGTAGGTATTCGCAAAAGAAACAAAAAAAGAAGAAAAAGAAAACAACGTTTTTGCGTCGAGGATCTACAGAAGCTCGCTCGTCAATCCTGGACCATGGTTACCAGCCCTCGAAACGGAAAACGGGAGAAAAACACACACACACATATATATATATATATATATATATATATATATATATATATATATATATACAACTGGTGAAACGCGAGGAAAACAAAGAAGAACAAAACAAAAGAGACAACAGCCAACAAACAAGAGAAATCGTCGACGGAGTCCGCGGCCGAGTTCTCTTGCACACCCACGGAACGTCGTCTAATCGTACTGATTTTTTTTTCTTAAATTCTTTTTCGCCATTCTATTTCGTCGTCCCTTCTCTCCTCTCTCTCCCACTCTCACTCTCTCACTCTCTCCTCTCGTGCTTTCTCTCTATCCGTTGTCCCGTTCGAAGTAAAAAGGACGCGGTCTCTCTTCCGCCCATGCTCTCCGTTCTTTCTCTCTTTCTTCTTTCTCGCCCGCAATATCTCTCTCTCTCCCCCCCCCTCTTTCTCTCTCCTCTCTTCAAAATGAAAATCCGGACAATTCACAGTCGCTCGCCGCTAAAAAACCTCCTAGCGAACCGCGTCCCGAACGGTTCACACGAGATCTTTTCACCCCCCACTCTTCCCCGGTGTACCGTGAAACTCCCGGTGTCCTGCGCGATCTAGCGATCGATCCCGATTCTCTCGATCCCCTCCCGTCTTCTTTTTAACAAAAATCCTCCTGAATATTCGAACCTTTGCGTCGGTGAACTTTGCCGAATTTTTCCAGACACCCGTTAGCTTCGACAAGGTGGAAACGATCTAGCGGCTTTTCTAATGTGATCTATAGCGGGGGAGCAACGAACTCGAGTCGCGCGATCGATCGCGAACGATCGCAGGATTACAGGACACCTACGCTACGTTGGATCGCCTCTACGGAGTGATAATGAATTTCATTGTAAAGAAATCATTGACAGTGTCCTTCCACGTACCTCTCCCCCTCTCTCTCTTTCTCCTCTTTCTCTCTTTTTTTCTCGCACTCGTTTCTCGCACACCCTATTATCGGCAATCGTAAAACCTAAATTGGCTCTCTAAATTTGACAAAAGTGGTACCCCTTGGCTCGCAGATTCCTTACATCCCGTGCAGATTTGAAATTAAGCTGTCCGTCTCGTTGTCCCGCCCGATCCAACCCCGTTCAGTTATTTTTTTATCCTCTTCTTCTAATTAAACTGTTTTCGATCCCCACCCCTCGCGATTCGCTTTCTTCTTTGTTGATGTCCCCGAAAGTATTTTTCCTCGCACTCTATCTTTCTCTCTCTCTCTCTCTCTCTCTCTCTCTCTCTCATTTTCTCTCTCTCTCTCTCGCTCTATCACTCTCACACTTTCTCTCTCTCTCTCTTTCTCTCGCGTCTCGCCCAATCATTTCATCTTCGTTTTACGTTTAATTATTAAGTATATAGGTACAAAGTCGGATATTAATTTGTTCGTTTCATTTTTTTTTGTTATCATCTTCCTCCTCCTCTTTCGTAGTTAATGCTATTCTTGTATGTATATGTGTATATATATATATATAATATGTATAGAGATGTATGTATATATATATGTGATTCACGATGCGTGTTCGATCCTAAGATTGAGCATGCCTATGTACAGATGGGCATGGCAAGAGTGTGTGTGTGTGTGTGTTTGAGTGTGTGTGCGTGCGTGTATGTCTGTGTGGATAAGAAAAATCAAAAGAGCGTGTCACCTTGATTCTCTTCGCGCGTTCAATTCTTCTGGTGTTACGAATGGTTTTTGTTTTCCCCGCCTTGTCGCGTCGCGGGAACAATGGGAAAAAGACTGCTCTAGACATGGTTGCGTCGTTGTTCTGCTTAGAAAAAGCTCTGTGTCTACGGAGAAAATAGAAACGAGATCCCTATAGATCGCTACTCGATTATTACATGAGGATTACTCGAAATTTCACCGACCTTCATCTTCCCCTCCTTCGATTTACCCAATATTTACAGTGACGTCACCTTGGCGAACTCGTTCGACCCCCGGCACCGCTCTTCGGCAACAGTTGCGCAAAATATCCTCCCTTTTACGGACCTGGGCCGGATCCTTGTGCTCCGTTCACAGGATCTTCGCACGTCAAACGAATACATACAACGCAATCGTAGGGAAATAAACGATTCGACGGTATCCAAAATAGAAAATGGAGCGTGCGAGGGTCGACCGACGCGAAGTAAATTCGTGTTTCTCTTCGTCGATATTTATCCGATATTTACAAGTGTTAAAGCTGGAACCGCGAAGAAAATTAAGGCGGAAAATCAGACATAGACGTCGCATCGAACGTAATCAAAAACGTTTCTCTCTCTCTCTCTCTCTCTCTCTCTCTCTCTCTCTCTCTCTC
>CM052146.1:4528495-4681138 GCA_028454255.1 Halictus ligatus | reverse complement strand
TATATATATATATATATATATGAATATGCGTATACTGTATACTTTACACAATTCTAATTGCTATCTTAATTCTATACTTTATACTGAGTGCAGCAGAAATATGTATCTCAATGAAATATAGATCTCAATTGACCATTTGAAATGGTTAAATAAAGAAAGAAAAAAATGATACTCGATGAAATTAAATATTTTTAATATTTCGCAACCAGTGGCCAGTGAACTGTGCGAAAAGGTGCTCCGGCCAGGTCAGCAGGTAACTACCAACAGGAACAGGTGTTGCAGGGTCGGTAGTGTGTTGTGTCTGAAAAATCTTTCGTGTGTGTTCCAGTAGTGTGAAGAGATCTTGAACAGAGGACACACTCCGTACAGAGACTTACCTTACACGTTTCTTAAAAAAAAATAAAAGAAAATAAAAAGACAGACACATCCAGTGTGTGTAATCGCATTATAATAATAATAAAAAAAAAAAGGAAACAGCTTCCCGCTCGGAACGGAAACGAGACGAAGAAAGGATTGCATTACGGAAAGGGGGTGCGTTTCATTATGCAGATTCGTAGAGAACAAAGTTAACAAGGTTAACACGCAACGAAGCAGCATGAGGGGCGTCTACGAGTTACAAAGAGGAAGGAAAACAACGAATTATTGCGAGCCGACATCGAGTTGTGACAGAGAGAACAAGAACGGAACACGAATGTAGTATACTGGTAGAGAGTCAAAGAGGAAGAAGAGGATAAAAAAAGGCGCATGAACCCCGAGGCTTCGAGTCACGATCGCGACGAGGATCGTGATCGTCGAAGATCATGATCGACGAGGATCGTTGCCTCGAGGCCCGGACAGGAAGAGTTTGCCACCGAGAAAGACATTTTGCAAGGCAGAGCACATCTGTACGTAAAACGTAGGCAAGAGGGGAGTAACATGATCTCACACGGATAATTATGCTTGATTTCTGTCTGAGGAATCGTCGAACAGACCGACAAATTTTATGTGTCAGTGCGAATGTTTAAAACAGTGTAATCAGAAATTTGGTAAATTATCTAGAGGCTGTCCGAATTTTTGGTATAGCACGTTCAAGTCCCTTTGAGTATTACACTGTAGATCTTCAATTTTCGTAAGCCATTTTATAGAAGATACTTTCCTGTTAAAGGTTTCATTATATTCTAATGACGATAAAAATTTCATTGGACTTTTGTCAATATTTTTCTACGCCGTATTTTACAATGAAAGTCTTAAATCCATTATCAACGTTCACCTTTTCATCATTAATTGATCCAATGCAGATTGAATAAAACATTAAGGAATTATAAAGATTGCTGAAAGCAATTTTACACACTCAATCTTTATGTAATGAGGAGGTTTTCTATTCAATTTAACCATTTATCTCGGATAATAATATTTTAAGCAACGATACCAAGCGAATATATTGAAAACAATGAGAAATGCTGCTAAAATTTTGTCCATAATAAATATTGTCGTTCAAAAAATGTTGTGAAGCCTTCCCGAAGAAATCATCACCTCAGTCAGTGAACACCTCTAAATCTTATCAAGGTATAGTGTCATAGTGACACGTGACCTACGTGACAGTAAAAGTGTAACAAATAGATACTCAAGATGACCTGATAAAGAACTGAAGGAGTAGGAAAGTCCTTGAACACTAGGTTTACGGGGCCTATTCTAAATACTGTATAAAAATAACGAAAAAGTATCTATCCAAATTTTTAGCCGTTTTTTTTTACAATATACAGTGATTTCTCGAGAGGCCTCGGAGTGTAAACATAACACTCCATAACGTCTCCTGGACGATACACGACGCTGAAAAGACCCGTGTTGTTGACATATATCGAGAATTCACTGTACACCCAGAGAAAGAAATTTCTCGAATAGTTTCTCATTCGTGCATCTTCACAATTTCGGTAATTGTGAATTAAGAACACTAAAACCCGCCATTTTGACGCGTAAACCTAGTGTCAACGCGAAAGCGAATTTTCTAAGTGATCGATTGGAAGTTTCCGATCGAAGATGTTGAAGCTGTAGCGGAAGGGTGACAGGTATGAAAGAACAAGGCGATTATTCGCGCGAGACCATGCGAACGAACAACTGTACGAACGAAGCCTAGATCTCAGTGCGTACCTAAAGCTATCTGGCGATCCGGGAACATGGCCGCTATGTTCTACATCTAGTCTACATACAGACTAGTGGCTCATCTGATATGCCGTACATGATATGTGATGTGCTAGTGGTGTTTTCTAGAAAGACATGTCCTCTCGTACGACCTTTCACTCTTTTCCCATTCTCGCGATCACCTTGCAAATAAAACACACTTTTCTTGTCTCGTCGAACAGCGCGATCGCGCCCGCCCGAACGTTCCCCGGCGATACGTAACCCATTGATCCAATTTTTTACCATTAATCGGCCACCATTCATCGAAATACAATTCCCCGTTATCTCTTCGAAATTTCGCTTCTCTTTTTCCCCGAAATACGAACGCGAGGAAAATCAGGGATTCTGGAACGGACACGGATCGCGAAGCCTGGAACTTGCGAGTACGTCCGTCACGGCGGTGCCGAAAGAGAGTGCTTCCGGTTTGCAATTCGTTAGATCGAGCAAGAATTTTTGGGAGCTCTCTCCGTTCGTTGGAGGATCAACGGGAGACAACGCGATCAAGACCCGGACGGGGGGCTTTGTTTCGAACGGATCAGTATCGATCGTCATCGGAAAAGAAAATCTCTGTTGCGCGCGATAGAGATAATACTTCGGGACAGCTTAAACGTTAAAGGACTCTAGGGACGTGGCCGAGGATCGACGGGACACAGCTAGGGATGGAGGTCTACTGACCAGGGACGTGTTGCCGAACAGCTTGTACCACCCGAACACCATCTCATTGAGGTTCAGTTCGTCCAACACGATCTGTGCTATACCCATGAACACTTTTTTCCCTTCTAATCGGCCGTAATCGCCCCACACTGTCACCTGGAATCACAAGAGATTTTTTTATTCAACTTCCTCCTCTTCTGCGAACAAAAGTCTTGTTCAAAAGGTGACATATAAGGTAAACGTTCCAGTGGCTGACCATGTCCCGGTATCCGGACAGTAGTACACATTTATTTTTTACCTTAATTGTTAATGTAATTAAAAATAAAAATTAGTAGCATAAAGTAGAAACACTCATTAATGTAAATTAAAATAATTATTATATAAAATTAAAACTTATTAGTTGAAAATTATTATTTTGAAACATTTCTGTCATGTCTATAAGAAATCTTGAAGAATTTCTTAACCTTTTACTAAGAAACCTCGCTAATTTATTGACATCTTAACTTAACAATTATTTTGTAAAAGTGTGTATTATATTGTCTTATAATACTCGAGTATGCGAATATTTTATGTTACGAGAAGGAATTGATGAAATAGATATACTTTAATAGGTAAACCACATATTCGAACGTGCAAGAAAATTCATTTTTTTACTATAAAATTGCAAGATTTACATATTAGAACAACATTTTCCTGAAGGTACCAGCACGGGACCGTTGTGTTGTACCAGTAATTGACCGATTACCAAGTGGCTAGCACAAGTGAGTTTTCGTCTGAAAATATTGAGGATTTAATTATGTTACATAGTATATTATAAAAAATAGTGTTCATTTCTGACATTTGTGTATTCTTGAAGTAAGTATATGCACAGTATTTTGTACATAACCTTAAAATTTTAGATTCATATAAAATTGAACTTTATCTTTTTCTTTTATAAATTTAGCATGCCAGAAACGAAAAAAAATATACGTAAGATCAACTAAAACAAACTTTTGAAGCTGTATCGGAAGAGGTAACAGGTAATGTACATATTATGTGTTCGGTTAATGGGACAATGTAGTTCAGGTACTGGGACGTACATTCTTAGGTTGTCCCTTAACTGGGACATTGTATCTTTTTTTATAATCGTTAAAATAACTACGGCTAACGTGATTTAGAGATTGCGCTAACTTTAAAAAATTACGTTGTATTAGCTTCCACATTAAACAAAATTTGCTAAATTTCATGGTGTATTATGGTGAATTTTATGGTTTTAATAAGCGTCCGGATACTGGGACGTTTACCTTATAAGGCAGAACGACAGATCTTGCGAAGACGTACCTGCAGTATACAACCCCGACAGTTTTCCCTGAAGGTCAGCGACTGCTGGTAGAACGGGTCCAGCGTTTTCCTTGCCAGCGACGTTTTCACCTTCGCAATACACTTTTTCCCGTTGACCAGGTAGACTTTCACGTAGGAGGCTGCAGTTACGTCAGGATGAGTAATTAGTGGACCGATGTGGACGCTAACATTGATACTGAGCTCGGAAACAAGCCTAACGATCTAATCTATTTTCGTATCGTTTCTTATTGCGCTTGCAAGGGAAAGGGTTCTATTGCATAGCGAAATTCCTTGTTAATTTCGCCCTGTTAGATTTAAGAGCCAAGGGTGGTCACGTGACTTTTGCAGAGTCAGCAGATCGGTAAGTTTTTGGCTTTATTTCGCATAGAATCAAGACAAAATGTAGCTCAATTTGTAGCTGGAGATATTTTCTAGCGCGCGCCACTCTCGATTTCATCCAGAAAACTCATCCAATGGCATAAAAATGCTTGGATTTCACGACATGCACATCGTCAATTTTTGGCCTACTTCATATAAGCATAATCTCGTCAGCTGATGACGAAGGGTTCTATCGAATGAGCCCTTCCCAGCGAAAAATATTCTCACATAAGGACGAAAAGTTGAGGCACGTGAGACCATTTTTCGGCTATTTTTGTCGGCAACGTGGTCACTCTACCTTATCGCGAATCTACGGAGTCTTGGCTCTTAGTATCGCGAGAAGGTAGCTGTGGAGGTGAGATTAATCTGCGATCAATTTAGCGTTCCTCGCAGAGGCCAGTTCTTCGGCTTTGCACAGTACAAAGTCACGTCCACATCGTTTTAGCTTTTATTTGGCCACTATATCGTTAATAAATGTTAAATCGGAAAATACAGCTCTGTTGTTTCGCAGAGGAGGACGAGCCTCTTTCGCCGAACAGTTGGAGGAAAAACCGTGGAACCTGGCGTACCTGGTATCGCTTTGCTGCCCTGTTTCGGCTTCAGATCTTTGGCACGTATCACCTCCACTTCAAGGTATCCGTCCTTCTGTTTCAGCGCCAGCTGAATCTCGCCCAGACACCGAGCACCGAGTACCTGTCGGCCGACCACTTGTCCAGGTCCGAGATCTTCGAAGAAGTTTCTTAGCTGGTCAGTTTCGCCTGCCATTCGCAGATTTGGGGACCAACTGCAGTTCCCAAAATCAGACGTTTCTTTAATGAACACACACCGACGCTTGTCACGCTGGGATAAAGGGTGGTATTTTTAGGGTATCGTGGGATCATCAGGGGGACGAACAAACGATAAACAAAAGATACTGTGGGGGGGGGGGGGGGCTCAGTCTGGGCAACTCATCGGAGGGTAATACGATCCCGATCAACGAGCTACTTTACTTTTTCATATATTTTTTTTCTGTTTCTACAATCGTATCATCCTAAGGTTGGCAGAAACGAACAGACACGGGGGTACGAAGGTAAGTCGATCGAAAGGTTCGTTCCGCAGGAGCGAGGGACCATAACTCTCGCAAACCTTCGACGGAAGTGCGGACAAACAGAGAGAGATTACAGCTCGTTCGTGTTATTATATTTTTTCTTTTGCTTTACTCATGTTCTCTTATTCTGATCATTTCTGTTATGGACAAGAAGAACTCACGCCGCAAGTGTGTCGGTGTGGCGAGTAAAAAAAAAATATATATATAACAACAGTGTACAGAGAAAATTGTTGTAAGGTTGGAGACACAGCAGGCGGTCGGTAGGCATGCAGATCATTCTATGCGCAAGTACCATAAGTAGTAAGGATCTCCGGCGACGATCAATTCGATCGGTGATCAACGATATCGAACGCGTCTCCTTGATCGTCGCCGGCGCGTTCTACGTTCGAAGTTCTACGTAATCATGCGTCGGTCTTAGACTTACGGTTATTCTCGGTTACCTTGTGTTTCCGGTTCAGGGATCTTCGTCTCGAGCCTGTTGACTGTGATTCAACGATCTAGAATCGTAGGGGACGATCGACACGCGCACCGGAATTGCGGTGCTCGGTCTCGCCGGCAGGATATCGGATCGGGGGATTCGGGTGACACAGGTATACTACTCTCGCCGAGCCGATCAAACGCGTGTAACGATCGCACGATTTCGAAAGGTCTACGGGGAGAGGGCTGGGGGGGGTGTGTGTTTCGAATTGATCGGCTCGGGGCGACGCACTCGACGCGAACACAGGTACATTCATCTACCTACGGTGTGTCGGGGTCATGGTCGTTGCACCGAGTGCGACGTGGTAACGTGATCGTTTCCGGATCGAGGTTGGGTGGCATCTATAAATATAAACGGCTGTAGAATCAGGATTAAAAGAGTAGAACGTGGGGGTCGCACACTCGGGGGAAGAACACAAGGACACACCCGAACGGAAATCTTGAAGAAGATTCGCAACGAGAACAATACACACACACGCAATAATCTTCTATTGTAATACATGTCTGCGGATACCCCATACATATATATATATATATACATATATATATGTATGTATACATATGTATATATATATACATATGTACACAGAGCCAGAGGGTGTGTGTGTGTGTGTGTGTGTGTGTGAGTAACGTTTGTGAGAGACATATAGAACGGTAACTGGTGCTCGGACACATCAAATCGTCAACATCGCGCGATCATTCAGCCAAGCAGCAAGCCAAGACGACGACAAAACACCGACGAATCACAGAGCAGCAACGCGAAACATCGAGATCACATCGAAATATGTGTGTATATATAGTGAGACAGAGAGTGAGAGAGAGAGAGAGAGAGAGAGAGAGAGATATCGTACATTATTTATATATACACACAGAATCGAAAAGAAAGGGGGAGAAGAGAAAGAGGATCGAGTAGAACATAGCGGAAACATAGTGACAGAGGAAGAACGAAGAACGGCAATGGGGAAAATTGTCTTGTGTGTTTTGCAGCATTCGCGGTGAAAAATCACCTCGCTTCTTCTTCTCCGTGGCTACAGAACCCGTCGGGGATTTTTTTTCTCATGGATAGCGTAGGTGAAACAAAAGAGAAGAAATGATACACGGGAGTGGGGGGACAGAAGGGATACGGGAAAATCCGGAGAGTACGAAAAGAAAGGGACGAAGCGTGAATGAGCAAGACAACGGACATTAATGCGCACACATCGACTCAATCACACGTCGATAACGATCGATTCCCGGTCTCCTGTGCGTTGTCAGAAATCCTCACGAACGGGATAACAGGTGGAACGGGATTTTGGTAAATTTCAGGCGACAGCAGGAATAGCCAGTTTGAACGAATTATCGTTGCTCGATCGTGAACTTTCTGCGATGCTCGCGGAACGTTCTCGGGCACCTCTGTTTTATCCTCCTACTGGGAATAATTGATCAACGCGTCCGTTAGCGTCCTGTGCTGCAATATTTTATTCAACGGGCAATGCGTCTTCTTAATGGGACGCCGGAATTAAGTATAAAAGAACAAGTTCGATACGCCGCGCCGCACGGAAACGTTTTAACGCTTGCGAGCAACACGGTGCGTGGAGTTTCGCTTTTTTTCGAACTGTAAATCTGGAAATCGCGTTAAGCTCAGCGGCCGTTGAGCTTGAGAGCTTGCGAGTTTATCGTGATTTAGTAAGGAGCCATTGGGATAATCATATTAGCACGGTTGTGAGACAGATAAATACAAATAGCGCGCGAATAAAACACGTGAAATGAGTGTTTTTTAATTTCTCTGCTGGAAATTTGAATTGTAGACATTCCCGATGTTAACCCCGTCAATCTGATGCCATAATATATGAATTATTCGATTTATGGAAATTTTACTGTTCCAGAAATGTAGTTCCTTGAAAGGGATGATTACTGAGATCATTTGAAGCAACTTTTTCCTTTGCGAAAATGTTCTCCGCGGGCTTGTTAAGGAGTTATTAACGAAAAATACGGACCAATCAGAGCTCGGATATAGCAGAAGGACTCCTCAGTATTGGCTCAGGCAGAATCCGCCCTCTGTATTCGCGCTCTGATTGGCCCGTGTTTTTCACTAATAACTTCTTAACGAAGACGCGGATATAATTCTTGCAAAGGAAAAAATTACTCCATATGACGTCAAGATTCGCTCCTTCCAAGAAAGTACATTTTTGGGACACCCTGTATAAAAACGTAAAGGAAAATGTTCCTTTTTATCAAGTTCTTGATACAACGGCTTCAGTTATTATGTTCAAAGGAAATTTGTTTCTAACGATTTGGATTATTTCGTATGATAATTAAATTTAAAAAATGACAGCAGCAAGCAATAAGTACCTTCTTATTCTTTTCTGACACGAATTCAGTAATAAAAGGTACATTTTTAAAAGTCCGATTGCTTTGCAACGTTTAATAAAAATATTTGTCAGTCCAAATTGTTTGTTCTGTAGCCTAAGGTATTGTTCAGATTTAAAGATTTATTTTTACGCTCGTACATTCTGTGCGCACCGGGTTCTGTTTGAAAAAGTTATGTTCTACAACTTAGCTCTCCGCTTTTCCTTTCTCCAAACAGATTACCTCAATTTTACAAAGTTTACAAAGTCTAATACGGTCTGTCTGTTTTTACAATCCAGTTAGTAAAATTTATATATGAAAATTAACTAGCTATTTAATGCAATTCGCTAATATGTTGATCTGTCATCTCGGGCTACAAGATTAAGCAACCGTTAGTGGACGTATTACGTTTTCTGAAATCATACTTTCTGGAGAAAAATATTAATCGAAACAGTACCTCATGATTTATACTTTGCATGAGTTCTAATTATATTGGAGCACATTTCACTTTAGTATAGTTTGGTAGCTCTACAAATACGAGGTACAATGGATAATCGTACGGATTTCAGCTAGTTTTGTGTTCCATGTAATTCATTTTGTATAGAACATATGTTATTACATTTTTGCAGTTCCCTAATAACTTTTATAATTCCACAAGTACGAGGTACATTGAAGAAATGTACGGAGCTTAGCTATTGTAGCATCTTATCTAATTAATTTTGTACAGAATATATGTTATCATAAGACTGCGGATCTTTCTGCAAAGTAAAAACTTTCTACCTGAATTGCAACAGACTGGGCTGAACTAAACATTCAGTTTCTTGCTTAATACGTTTAATAAGTCAAAAATAATATAAAGGTATATTTAAATAAGTAATAGTATATTTACAATAGCATATTAAAATTCTCCGAATGCGTTCACTGTCTTAAACTAGGCCTACCCATTTTTATCAGAAATTCATAAAATCCACAGTCTGGTTGTTATATTTTTGTAGTGCTCTAACAATTTAATGAACCGACCATTTTCAACATAACTACAAGTAATAACTATAAATGCCTTTTCACTATTTCGATTATATTTCGCGTTCCTTTGATAAGAATCTGAGAACCGATTTAACAGGTTTCGATATAAAGTATAAACCCTATTGGCTGACCACTATTGTCCAGCAACTGGCTACCCCGCTGGGAGCTTGGGGAACAGTTCTGTAGGCAGAGACAGAAACAGAGCGAGAGAGAGAGAGAGAAAGATAAAGAGAGAGTGAGAGAGAAAGAGAGAGAAAGAAGAGACAGAGAGTCAGTGTAGAAAAGGGAGAAGTAGTTGGAAGAGACAGCAAGGAGTCTCGCAGTTCCGGTTGCAGAATCGGTCGTTGTTGGTTGTTGGCCACTACTTACGAGCTTCCTTCAGAACTCGAGATCGAGTTGAGACTTCCGGCTGTGTCACTGGCCGCCGATCCCGACGGTTTTCCGGGTTCAAAGCGTTGGTAGGGCAGAATCTCTTCGGATCGTTGTATGGTGCTCGGCGTGCTGTTGCGTTTCCGGCTTGATATACCGGCGCGTGGATCCGCGCTACCACTTCCGCCGTAGAACCAGCCGATACCGCACTCTGCGTTGTAAACCAAACAAGAAACAACCGCTAAACTATAATCTTTCAATAGTTAGGGGATCCTTCGGAGACCGCGATTCTGCCGCAGCCGCCGCGCCGCCTTCTCTCTTTTTCATCCAGCTCTCTCCAGGTGGCCGACGCGTGTCGTCTCTCTATCGACTAGACACGACTCTCTTTCTCTCTCTCTCTCTCTCTCTCTCTCTCTCTCTCTCCCTCTCACTCATAATTTTTCCCATCAAACAACCGTTACCACACGTTCTACACCACCCTCTACTTCCCGCTTTCCTTCGTCCGATCCTTCGAAATGAAAACGAGAGAAAGAGGTTCTCGCGAAGACACGCGTACACCTGGGGCACACGAAACGCGTGGACGAACGATCGATCTTTACAAGACAATTCGACGTTTTTAGAGGTGACCTATAAAAGAATCCAGTTTCTATGATCGAGCTCTCTCTCTCTCTCTCTCGCTCTCCCTCTCTCTTGCTTCTCTCGGCACCTGAAATCAAAAGGGGGCAAGCGGTCGAATCGTGTTCGACTCGCATCGGGACGTCTCTCCGCAACTGCAATCATCGCTAACCGTGTGTCTCGTGTGTGTGGCCGCGTGTACACGGAGGCCCGAGTACTATAGCGACACACGCATCCCCAGGGCGGAGGGATCGCGTCGTGTACATCCATGTAAAAGCTATCTTTTCCGCGTGCTCATCCCGAGACTCGCATCCGGACGAGTGCCGAAGAAGCGTCCGCAGGCAGAATGTACAAGACAATGTTCGTGTGATTGTGTTACGGAGTAGCTGAGTGTAGATGTATAGATATAGATGTACATTATGTGATATAGATGTGTATGTATATATATATATATACACACGCACACGCACACACATATATATATATATATATACATCTGTATATATGTATATATATATATACATCACAGTGAATTTCCGATATAAGTCACTTGCGCGGTTCTGGAGAGTGACACTAAGACGAAACCGGTGGTTCTCGCAGAGCCGTGCATTTGAAACAGACAGTGCACGCTCGGTAATGTAAAAGTAACTAATCGTGGTGGTGTGGGTAGTCCCAGTGACCGTTAAACGCGAGGCTCGCAGTGACTTATATCGGGAATTCACTGTAACATGTGTTTGTACTTGTGTCGTGTGCTACATTGAGCTTGTTTTGCTTTTGGTAACTGTAAACGTAAATATGTATATCGAGACATCATATAGAAATGTATGCGTAATATAAGAACACTGCAACGCTTGAAGACATCGATAAACGTAAAAGCCGTAAGAAGGCGGGGAGGAGCGTGTTAGGGTCGCGTTCCCGCGACCCTAAGTCCTTCCCACCGCCAAGCACGTATCAACAGCTGCCTCTAAAGATAATAAATAGTAACGAGGAACCGGGTGGCCAGCTTCTTACCTGCCTAACAGTCCGTCGAGTCTCTAAAGGTGAAAAGAGGGGACTCGGAACCGAGTTGACCACCGTCGGACTCGTGTCAATCTATGTCCAAAAAAGCTGCACAGAAACAGAGACAGACAACGCGACGTTCTCCGCCGGCGCGTCGAACCGGCACTAACAATCACTTCTACTGCCACGAACAGGACACAGCCCGACACGGAACAAAAGTTACTTGCGTAGCTAATACCTAAGATTCTTGAGCCGCTGATCGGTTGCTGTGAGGACTCCGTTCCACGGCTGAGTATGCTTAGACACTGATCAAGTTTTTTCCTCTTCAACATGGAAAAAATCGTTTGATTTTCAGTAGGTCATTTTCAACTCATTCAATTGTGGATTTTTGGTTTGAAGCTGACGAGTCTCTGGAAAGTCTGACGACCGTGGATTTTTATTTTCTAACATACCTCAATGTAATTATGTATAAAGGCTAAGCAGAGTAGTCAAATTTAATGCAAAGCCGAGTTACGGAATACGGTCTGTTCTTTGAAAGACAATAGCTGAAGTCATTCAATAGCTGTCCATCTCATTTCCACTACTTCGAACTTACTATATAAGGATTGAGTGGACAGCTATTGCGACTTCACCTGTCTTCTTTTGAGAAAACAAATTGTAGTCTCTTCAACTCTCATACACTGCTCAGAAATAATTGCATAGAAGATATGACAACCCATTTTTGTTTTGCCATTCAAATGAACAAATTATGTCTCCTTTATAATGTCATATTTTAAGAGATAGTGGGTGGAAAAATTAAGTGGACCTTCTTGAAGAATTAATAATTTTTTTAAAGTTGAATTAAACGACTTGAGATTTTTGAGATGGTATAAGGAGTAGCTTATTAGGTAAAAAAATATTTTTTGAAATTATCGTTGCTCAAGATTTCGAAGATAAAAAGTGAAGATCACGAGTTTTAACTTTTTCACCTGTGCCCATAATGAAATTCTCACCATTTCTAATGATTCGATCATAGCGATCTTAACTGATTTATATGAATTTTGGTGCATGTATACAATTTAGATCTGCAAAGGGCGTATCTTAAATTTTCATTGTAGACGCAGATTAGAAAGTTAAAAATTGCGATCTTAAAAGCCAAGGGTAGTCACGTGACTTTTGCAAAGTCAGCAGGTCGATAGCTGCTGTATAATTTCTACTTTTGTCGGTAACGTGGTCACTCTACCTTAACGCGGAGTCTTGGCTCATAATTCTTTTCTTCGCAATTTCGACCAATGGTAATTTTTAATCGCCAAGTAACTAATTATTTTAACATCTCAAAGAACTCACGCCGTTGGGTCAATTTAAAAAAAAATGATTAGTTCTTAAATGGTGTCCGCTCAATTTCGTCCCCGGCTGTTTCAATATAAATGGGAAGAGATTAAACGTTGTACAGTATCTAAAAACAGAAAATGGATGAAGAACGTACGAGCGATAAATTCGCCTATTAAAATTTAAATGACCATAAACATTAATGGTCGAGTAATTGTAGCCTGCTGTGGTATACCGATAGTCATAATAGCTGTCCACCCCAATCCGGTAACTACAGGCTTCTAACGAATGGATGGGGTGGACAGCTATTATGACTGGCACTGTATTTCCGGTTTCTCCTTTCAAAAAACATTTTCGAGCAATGATCAGAATATGAGTCGTATTATATTTACATTGTACAATTTTCAAGACTGTACACTGCACCACAAATAAATCTAAGACTGTTGTAATTATAAATGATATAAAGATAAATATAAAGAGAGAAATATTATCAAAAACATTTATCTCTACCACTACTAAAACGATGCTCTAAAACATGTAATCGAATCGAAAGCACAATGAGCAAGACATAAAATCGAATTGCGTAACCTTAAAACACGATCGTTGTGTCGTTAATAAATTGAAACGTTCGTTCAAACATCCACAGTCTAGTAACCAACACTTCTCTTCCCGAACAGAGTATGGCTAGTATGTCGTGTCGAAGGGATCAGCCGTGAAAGGGATGTTTCCCGAATTCTTCATCAACGCGATTCTAAGAGTTCCCCGATGAAACCATAGATCTCATCGAGGCTCGTCATACAGCTCAGGAAACTCGTGCAAACGTTCCTCTAAAGATCACGCATCGCTACTACGTAGAAACAGTCTCTACGATCTAGCTTAACCGAAGACAAGCGGGCAGAACCATCTCGTGACCATTCGCCGGGATAGAAGCGCGAGACTATACAGTGGATTCTCGATATATGTCAACACGAACGATACATGTAACACTAGGTTTACGCGTCAAAATGGCGGGTTTTTAATTTACAAATATCGAAATTGTGAAGCTGCACGAATGAGAAATTCTCTCTCTGGGTGTACAGTGAATTCTCGATATATGTCAACAACACGGGTCTCGCCAGCGTCGTGTATGCTCCAGGAGACATACCCTGTTATGTTTACACTCCTCAGCGTCCGACGCCCCTCACGAGGTATTCCCCTCCGTAGTGGGGATAATTCTGTTTATCATCGAGGCCTTGGCGACATATACAGAGAGATCACTATGTTCGTTGCAACCGCGCTCACTTTTTGGACTATAAAACCTCTTCCCGGCGATAATGGCGAACAATGGTCCCCCGCGCAGTCCCGTTTCTCTAAAGCACAACTTCTTCTATAAGAGAGAGAGAGTCAATGTGTTGTGTGTCTCGTTGTAGTAGTAGTAGTAGTAGTAGTAGTAGTAGTAGTAGTAGTAGTAGTAGTAACAAGAGTGTCTCTCCGGCTGATCACGCCCGCCGTCCCTCGGTTCTTCTTGCCCTGTGTGTCTCTCTTTCCCGTTCTCGCGTCGCCTAAGCTCTCTACCATTCTCGCTGGTTCACACTCGCTCTAATGCTTGTACTCACATTTCGCCGAAGGCTTGAAACGATCCCCGCGGCAGAGAATTCAGTTCGGCGTCCTCTCGACGATGCGAATCGAGAGCGAATCGCGAATTACGGTTACTAGAACATCGCTGCAAGGAACACATCGGAAGAATCTTTGCAGAGGAAGAAGAAGAAAGAGAAAAAAAGAAGAAGAAGAAGTGGAGGGCCGAGAAAAGATATCTCGGAGCCGCAGAATCGAAAGAGAAAGAAGCCGAAGAGAGCGTGAGACTCGGTGGACGGGATCCTGTCGTCGGTCGCTCCCGCGCAACGTGAGGGGGTGGGGGGTAGGGGGCCCCGTGTTTGTTTTTCTTCGGGGGTTCCGAAAATCAAAATCATTGGGCGTTTTCTGGGGGGTCGGGGTGGGGGTCTGGGAGGAGAGAAAGGGGGTGTAATTTGCAGGGTGTTCGGACCTGTCCCCGTCGCCGCTACCCTCGCCGTCGCTGCTCGCCGAGCTCGGCTGTCTTCCGCTCCTCCCGCTGGCAGTGTCCTCCGGCAATACCTCCTCGCTCCTATGAACTGTAAAGGAGGACTTGTCCTTCTTCCCGAAGCCTATCCTCCGTTTTCGTCCTTCGTCGCCCACGCATGTACCACCAACAGACGCACGTGGTATGTTATGTTTTTTGCGTGAGGTGACACAGTAGTAGTAGTAGTTTTGATTTTAGTCATTGTAGAGAGTGATTGTAGCAGTAGAAGTGGTCGTAGAGTAGCGACAGTAGTAGAAGTAGAAGGTTGTAGACGATGTTGTTCGAGTGGCAGATGTTGTGTTCTCAGGCAGAGTAGATGTCGCAGGTAGTGTTGTAGCCGTGTAGGTGTGCGACGTGTGTTGTTGTCCTCCGAGCAGAGGTGTACGTGCGTGCGTGTGTGTGTGTGTGTTGTGTAGAAAGTTTTTGATGTTGTCAGTTTCGTAGTTGTTTGCAGTTTGATTTTTTTTTCGGTTTCAAGTAACAGTGGTGATCGTTCCAGCGATCGATCGGGGTGATCCGCGCCGAGTGTTGTCCCGTGACACGATCGCGCGAGCGACGATCGCCCGCCACGATGAGAAATCGTGCAGGTGGGTGCAGATCGATGACGTGAATGGTGGTCCCCAGCGTCGAGAGATGGTTGGTTGGTAGAAGTAAAGTGTGAATGTGTTCATGTCGAAGAGAGGCGGACAGAGATGAGGAGGGATGGCGGAGAAAACAAGAATACGATTAGAATGTACATACTCTGTCCCGTTAACTGGGAGTTGGTTTTTTTCTTTTTTTTTTCTTTTGGTTTTCGCTTCTCTACGGTGTGCTCTTGGTAGCGTTCGCGCGTCATCGCTCGGGGAGAATCCTCGGAATTTTATTTGTTCCCTACTTCGCGTTCTCTTTCTCGCGCTCTCTACTTTTCTCTCTCGGTTTGTTCGTATTTTTTCTTTTTGCAACCGGTTTATAGGGGGTGACGCACGCTCCCGAGTGTAAGTCGCAGGACATTTGTAACGCGAGGCGCGGGGGAGCGCTAAAAGGATTGCATAAAATTGTGTAAACGGTGACATTTACGGATCCTTGTTGGTCCTCTTTCCTGCGGAGGAAACGCAAACTGTTCTTGCCCGGTGCAAGCAATTTTTATCGTCGAGCAAACTTTCAAACTACCATCTCATCGATCCTTTTAACGTTCCGTTGCTGAATTAGCGATGAAAACTCTAAATCTTTTTACGAATCGAATAATCGTCAGTCCGGTGCCGTGTAAATGGCAACGACAATTCCAATTAACACTTTTTGATCACTTTATTTAAACTTACAAGTTCACCGGTGGGACATTTTCCCTGAGTGAAACAAATTACGTTCAAGTGAGGCGGATCTCGACTTTTCTCTTCCTGTTCAATAATTTTATGCATTGATTTTGCAAGCTTCTTTTATAGGTGTGACAACTAATGTTTTAAACATTATTTACTCATGGAGTTCGGAAACAGCGAACTTCAAATTAATTTCTTCCTCGAACTCATGGTTATATTCTGCAGGAAATCTTTCTCGATTTACGATTTGCATGATTAATAGCAGGCCACAGAAAGTCTGCTCGTCTACTCTTTCAAAATACATTATTAAAATGCATCGATTCCAAGTCTCGATTATAATAAAGCAACAGCGTAAAATGGAATATTTTCTTTGAAACAGCCGAACGTCCTGTAACTTATGATCGAGAGTATAGTATAATCATAGTGCTGGGACCACAAGAAGATTAGCCAAATGTTTCGTGAAACGACGCAGCGAGAGCACACCGCGAGTCTACAGACTAAATGGCGCTAAACTAATATCTCTACGCTATAATCTCGGGTGACTATCGACATAGTAGACATGTTGCAAAGAGACTGGTACTAGTAGAGTCTGATGTAAAGAGAAGAGAGACAGAAAAGGTATACTAAGAGATAGTAACCCCGATAGAATAATAATAATGACACGTGATACACGCGGCTCGGCTTTTTAGTCGCGCGTCCGAGAACGAGTCTCTCACTTGAATTCTGCGGATAGAGAACAATGCACGGCACGCAACGTCTATAAACGTGAAACTGGAAGAAACGGCTAGTGCGACGATGTGTTACCTGTGGCGGACAGCTGACTGGTGCTGTTACTCTTCTTCCCGAGACCGGGCTGATACTGCGCCGTGCTTCCGCCGCCGCCGCTGCTTCCGCTTCCGCTCTTGCTGCCCGGCGAGCTCTTGCGAGCCCTCCTCGAGGAGTCTTCGACGTTCAAACCGATCGCCGTATCGCTCAAGCTACCGTCTGTTGAACAGAAATCTCGTGAATACACCTGGCTCACCGTCGTTCATTGGAGAATTTATGGGAGAGGAGCTCTAGGTGATAGGCTTTCGATCTGAAACTCGGGAAACAATGGTTAAAAGGTCACCGATCTCGTCGCTCGGTGGAGGATACTACCTCTGCCTGGCGAATGCAGGGTCCACCCAGACCCACGGAAGAACGATCTTTATAATAGGGAACTAACGTGTGCAATGACCAAAACTGAGTAGGTGCGATTTACAACAGTAGAATGGTTCAAGTAAAATACGATTGAATTTTCTTAAAATTATTACAATAAAAATAAATTGTTTATCTGGCCCTAGTCTCTTGTTTGGCTTCACTGATTCATTCAAATGTTATGTTCAGTGTAGCCCAAATGCCACTCGTTTACAACTCGAAATTTATTTATGGAGTAATAAATGTAAATTTTTTTAAGGAAAAGGATAATTCTATTCTGAAATGGTTTAACAAATTTTTTACTACCCTACAGAAAAGCACGTATTTCGCAGATTCTACAGGATATCTCAGTGTTGGTGGTACAATTGAAAAGAAAATGATTTTGCTTTAAAAAATGGGTCGCCATTTTGCAATAAATTATTTTACTTCAGGTTCCATTTTCAAGAAACACCAGTTTTAAGATTCGCGAGGTACACGGAGTTTGGAATAGGTAATGAATACTATGTCTGACCATGACTTACCATTTCTACTTCGTCTACGTACTAACGGTTGTGTGCTTGCCGAATTTTGAGACTCGATTTTTTCCAGAAAACGAAACCTTACATAATAAATTTTATTGACTTATTTTGTTTGCGTAGAACTGTCCCAAATACGGGGACACCCTGTATAAACTGTGATTTCTTGACTAAAATATGAATAGATGGGTATTACGGGACACAATGGACCCTGCATTCAAAGATCGCTACAGGATTCGCAGATTGAGGGTTAACAGTCGTTTAGGAGGGGCAATGATAAATTTACTATGATGTTCTCACAAAATGGCTACTCGGACAACGAAAGTGCAGGATTTCTTTTATTAATAAAATAAGAAGTTTGAACCTAATGGTTCACGTGTTTGTTTCGAATACTAGGTGCTGGGGTATGTTCGAAAATATTATTGTAACAACATGTAGTAAATATATTATTGCAACAAAATATAGTTAATTACTTAGTGGTACATCTGCTGGCTTCTTGAGAATTGGTACAGTTAAAAATACTGTTGTAGATATTGCATATCCGTCAAGAATTCCTACCGACTCATACAAAATAGTAATCTCCACAAGAAAGCTACAGGTAAAGTTGAAAATGTGTCTTTGTTCAAAAAAATTCAGGGCGAAGAAGAAAAACGATTTTCAGATTCGAATTCAGTGTATCAAAGTTCGTGAGAATTATCTAATACTTATCGCAGAATCAAAATACAAAATTAGTGTTAGATCTCTCGCAGAGATTGACAATAGCTTTCTCGTGAAGAGTAGCTCTTCGCGGAGATTAACCCACAATCACAGACGCGGGGTCTCTAAATCATTTGAAATGCGTAGAATCATTGTATCTTGACTTATGTAGAGTGGGTGACTAAGTTATTGAAGAAATAGTACCAAAAATATAACAATATTGTCTAGTTTTGTAGTTAGCAAATATTTCTTACGGTAATGACAAAAACTCGGTGTAGCTGGGTCATTGCTTAAAAATTTAATCTTTCAACGTAACCTTGTTAATTCATGCAAGTCTCTCTAATATAATCTGGCCACAGTCTGCAACCCAAACTTAACCCTTAACAAACTATTTTTCGTACGAAGAGAAACTGTGGACTCAACATTTATATATCAAGTATAAAAAGGAAAATATTTATATTTTAGTGAAAACTTATTAATATATATTCAGAGTGATAGGATAATAAGATGATTTAAATTTGATTTTTGCCGCCATATACGCGGCACTGGACCTAATAAGTAAAAGTGCTATGCCGCTTATATGGCGACATTGGTCCGTTAAGGGTTAAAGTAATCTTTAAATACAACAGAAAGAATTGCAATCAGGGCAAACAATGTCCGCCCAAACTTTAGGCATAGACTATCAAATTGTCACCTCAATGTAGCGGCCCATAAGGCCATACGTGTTATCTAAAAATCCACAATACAGTGAACTCCCGATATATGTCAGCAACACGGGTCTTGACAGCGTCGTGTATCGTGGAGGAGACATACCCGAGCCAAAGAGGAAATGAGAGTGCTCACGCCCGGGATTTTAGTGCCCCCCGGTATAGTACTGCCACCAGTCTAATTTTTAGCCTGGACCAGAACCTGCATCATCTTTTTAGCCTGGATCAGAACCTGCATCATTAACAGCGAATTCCAAATAATGCCAGAGTGGATGCTACTTCTATGTTAAAATAGAGTCTTTTATGTAGGCTCTGATCCAGCCTAAAAGATGATGTAGGTTCTAATACAGACTAAAAAGATGATGCAGGTTCTAATACAGACTAAAAAGATGATGCAGGTTCTGTTCCAGGCTAAAAAGATGATGCAGAAAAGTGGGGACACTAAAACCACGAGTGTGAGCACTCTCATTTCCTCTCTGCCGTGTTATGTTTACACTTCTCGGTGTTCGAAGCCTCTCGAGCTTTGCGGCCCCTCGCGAGGTATACCTGGCGGTAGTGGGGACAATTCCGCGACCTGCATCATAGAGACCCCGGCGCCATACATCGAAAAATCACTGTACCCGGGCGTCTGTGATTTCAGGTTAACGCGAGCTCCTCGGGTAGAAGTCTCCGCGCCGATGGTCGACAAAAACGACGCGTGCACGAAAGAATCGATCGGTAAGAATCGGTTCGTCGACTCACCGACTTTCTCGTCTTGGGGGGCGTCGGTGTTGCTGAGGCTTCTAGCGAACTGGCTCCGTTTGCCGTGCTCGTCGGTCTCGTTGTCGGCGTCCTGGCTCCTGGAGGTTTTCTCGTAGGAGCTCGACTGGCCGCTGTACTCGCTGCTTTCGGGCATGGAGGAGGATCGGCGATCCCGGGATCCCGCCGATTGGTCGTCGCCGCCGCGCGTATCGTCGCCGGCGGTATCGTGGTGACCGTCGTTGCCGGTTTTTTTCCGCGATCGTCGCCGGACGGACGATGACGGTGAGAACGACGACGATGCCGCCGCCGTAGCCACGCCGTGGCCCGGTCCGTCGTTGTAGTCGCGCGACGACGATGGTTTCGTGTTTCGTGAGGTGGTATCGTGGTGATCGACGGCCCGTGGGTGGTAGTTTTTAGCAGTGTCGGAGGTAGCGGTTTGGGAATCAAAGAGACTTGAATTAGCGTTACCGGGGCGGGGTGCTCGGTTACGGGGCCTACGCGGATCGCACGGGCCAAATCCGCAGTTCTCGCTGCACTGGCTCTCGCTCTCCATCGAGTACTCGTAGTACTCGAGGGTGTCGCTGATCGCTACGTTCCTCTTACTACCCTGCTGGTGTTGCTGACCGTGGTGGGACGGCTGGTTGCGCTGCTGCAACTGTTGTTGTTGCTGCCTCTTCTCGAGGAGCTCGAGGTCCCTAGCCTCCGGGCAGCTGCTGTTTCGTCTACGGTGCCTACTCGTGTGCCGCGACTCTAACGACGGCCGCCTCTCCTCGTACCTGCTCCTCAACGACCCGGACCTACCTAGCTCCGAGGACAACGCGATCTCCCGGCACTCCGGACAACTACTCTTACGCCTACCGCGGTACGCCCGCAACGATTCCGACCTAGCTAATTCGCACGTCTCCGGATCGCAGATCTGTCCGTCGCCGTAGTCGTATCTCGAGTCAACGTAACCGTCCCTGTCTGTCTCGTAGTACCGACCCCCCTCGCTAACTATCATGCCGCTGGTGTCGTTCTTCTGTCGGAAACAGTCAGCGCACACGACCGTCTCCATCGAGCCGAACTCCTCGTCCGAGTCCAGTATAAAGTTGGTCGTTCTATCCTCGTCTTTCCTCCGGTCGTAATAACGAAGCTCCCTGGCCTCGGGACAGCTACTGTTCCGTCTGCGACGGTACAACCGTTTCGCTCTCTCCGCTCGTTCCGAGGAGCTCAACTCCTCGTCGGAACGGAGCACCGGCGACGATTCCGCACGCTGCAGCATCATCCGCTTGCTCTCCGAGAAGCTCGGGACCACCAGGGTGTCCTTGCTAGGATCCCGATACGGGACGTTCTCGTAGACACCCGTCTCCCTGCTTCCGCGTCTGCTGCGCCTTCTACGGCGTCGTGGCAGCGTGTTGTCTTGGTAGTGATCGGCTCGGACGGTCTCGGCGCCGCTGTGCGCTTGATAATCGTACTCGTCCGCGGACCGGTAGTCGCAATACCTGTCCTGTAGGTACTCATCGTCGACGTAATGCGACGCGCGTTTCTTCCGCGTCCCGCTGCGTCGCCTTCGATCGTAATACTCGTCGTCGTACATCTGCTCGTCCATCCTCGACGGCTGAACCCTGTTCTCGTATCCGTACAGTCTCTGATCGTAATCGTCCATCTTCCCCCTGTCGACGAACCCTTCGTCGTACTCGATGTCCCAGTCGTACCCGTCATACCCGTTCTCCATGTACGACTCGCTGCTCTTCGTTCTCCTACGACCGCTCCTGCTCGTCCTCTGATCATCGTACTGATCCAGATCGGAGATCTCCTGGCCGTAGTTGTCGGACGACAGCGCCTCGTCGATGCTGCAATAAATATGATCGCCGGTAGGGTCGCACATGTCGCTGTCCAGGTTCTTCGTACGTTTCTCCGAGATATCTCTGGCGAATGTCGGATCGTGATCCTGGAACATCGAGTCGATGTACTTTCGTTTACCCGGGTCCTCTCTACCGAGGACGTTCCTCAGACCGATCTGGTCGTCGCTGCTGAACACATTGTCGCCTAATAGGTCGTAGCGATAAGTCTTTGCTCTGTCTAGGTCGATCTGTTTGCCGAAGCGTGGCGCATAGAGCTGCGCGTCGCCACAAACGTAGCCGGTGTCGTAACCACCGTAGAACAGCTTGTGATCCTTCATCATGTAGTCGTAGTTTTTCTCGCGTTCGAGCAGCGCGTTCGGCATCTTATCGTCGCCGTTCGAGTCCAGGTACGACTTGCTCTGATCGCCAAGAGCCGGTATCTTGTCGCCGTAGCCGGCATCGCTGATCGACAGGTTCTTCTTGAGCTTTCTTCGGGCGGTGCGCAGGCTGTCGTCGCTGAATATGTTCCCGGATATGTTGTCGTACTCGAAGCTCTTGGCGCGACGCGACAGCAGACCCCCGCGTATCCCGAAACCGTACCGATCGGCGTAGGTGTCGTGTAGGACGTCGTAATCGAAGCTCCTAGCCTTCGAGAATAAGAACGATCTACGCGGCCGCAAGCTAACGTCTAAGTTCCTAATGCCGACGTCGTCCGCGATGTCGTGCAAGCCTCTCGAGAACAACTGGTGTCTAGCCTTCGCGACCGTACGGCCGGCCCGGTCCTGCCAGCTACGCGACCGCCTACGCGCGCCGGAGTCCAACAACAGGTATGGTGAGGAGTACCGGCCGCGGAACTTCTCGATGAGGCGATCGTTGAAGTCGACATGAAGGCAATCCTCGACGTATATCTCCGGTATACGTTTCTTGGAGCTACCGGTTAGCTCCTCGGGCTTGAGCATGTAACCCTCGGAGACGCTGTACTCGCTGGTCTCCGGGCTGTAATATCTCAGCATGTTCTCGTCGACGGTCTGCGACCTCGTGAACGGCGTACGCATCTTTCTGTACAACGAGCGCACCACTGCGGACTTGCTCCGTACGAGGGGATGCGGGGTGGGATTGTGCTTGCTTGGGTTGTTGCTCCTGGGCTTGGTGGGATTGTTGTTCGGACAGTGACATTCGCTGCAGGGTACCCTAAGTCTGTGCCTGCGCCTATTGCGCCTAGGGGGCAGGGGCATAGGGGATATGACACCGGGTATTAAAACGTTTTTAACTGTCGGTCTGCAAACAATGTTTTTCATATAAAGTTTTTAACGCATCCTGGCGGTCACATTAAAACGAATACGTTTTTTTGTTTTGCTAATATATATATATATTTTTTTTCAGCCCATTCTTCATTTTTATTCACATAGATACACACATATATATAGATATAAATATGTATATATATGCTTCTTTCTACACTCAAAAAATGACTCTACTCGCACGTTCGCGATCGATCGAACGCGTTTCCTCTGCTTATATTTGCTTCCCGTCTCGAGATCTTGTTTGACCTGCGAATTTTGAGCATTGTCACTCGCCGAACAATTTGAAAAATGCAGGTATCTTTTTGTAGAATTTGTTTCTCTTTTTGGTGGACAAGCGCGACGATTATTGTAGACCAAGGTCTCTATCGGTGAACGCGTAGACAATACAGTGACGTTTTTCATTTTGTTCTTTTTTTCTTTGCTTTCGCTTTAAACGTGGGTACACCTAGCCGTTCGACCAACGCCACGCACTAATCCCTGCTTTTGTTTAGAATGGGACAGCATTAAATGGACATTGACACGGTGCATAGGAGGTGCTCAAACTAGTCGCTAAGACAACAGTATCAGAATCCTCGAAGAGAGCGCGGTTAGGATCTGGGGATTTCCTATCAAGCAAGGCGGTGTGGGGGATGGATGAGAGTAGTGCAGCTACGGGGTGACATCTCATTCGGCAATGTCCATTTAATTCAGGGATTTTCGTCGATGAGAAGGTTAGCCATCAAATGTTCCATTCTGTGCGCCTATGTACATTGGGTCTTTCCGTGCGCATCCCGGACATCAACGAGGATCAAATTGGAAACCGGAGTTGGTCGAATGTCGCGAAGAGGAGGTTAATTGGATAGACTCTCCTGTGATCATCGGTCGAGAACAAAGAATGCCGACGGTGGAAAAAGCCTGTGACGTGGAAGAGGGAACGGGGGAAGAACAGAAAACAGTGGGGAACGGGTGGAACGCGTGCCACGTAAAAACGGTACAATGGATGGCTGTCTCCTCTAAAGGGTGAATTTCTTCTCTATGGAACTTGTTTTTGCTTTGTACACTGACTTCGAATAATGCAAGGTCATCGACTCGAAATTATTTCACAAATAGACATCGAACTATACTCACATCAGTCCTCTGGAGGCACGTGGACGCTCCGATTGCGTACTCAAGGCACTACTCGTCACGGACGCTATACTCTCCATATCGGAGTCACCGTGATCACCGAGTACGTCTTTCTCGGGACTCAAGTGTCCTTTACGCGGCCCGTGGATTCGGTAAGGATAACCGTGCTGCAACGACAACGGATCGTAGCCCACCGAGGGCAGATCCGAGTCCGACAGCCCGGTATAGTGCCTATCCCAACCTGGAAAACACAAAAACTCACCGTCAAATATCAGGATTATCAGACAGGTCCTATAGTCAATTCAGAAAATTTAGTCTACTCTTCTAGTAAACAGACTTGGCACAATTTAGTAGATAGTTTGTCTAGTAAATAAATTTCGCACAGTTTTCTACTTCTCCTAATCTTCAGATGTTCTTGCGCTATCTTTCAAACACCCTTAGGATACCCTTAAAATACCCTTCAAGTACACTTCAGGTACCCTTGCGATACTTTTCAGATACCCATGAAACGCCCTTGAGATACCCTTAAGATGCCCTTCAGGTAAGCTTGAGATACTCTTCAGACGTACTTTGTCAAATATTTCGGGACTATTTTCCTAGTAAACAGTCTCAGTAAATTTGTATAATTAATTCTCAATTTTTGTACCAAGTAGACATCCTTGCAATTGGTAAAATTTTTTAGAAAATCTTTCTAACAAATGCTTTGCGTAAAATTGTGGATCACAAACATTATCAAAGCCCTCGCATATTCAGCTAACGATCGAATTGGCTATATGAATTCAATTCATATTTACTTTCGAGATCCTGTTTTAGCAAACATATTAACGGAAACACTCCGGAAAGAGTATAAATGTCAAAGACACTATCTTGTCCCAAATTAAATCCTCCATCATAAACGACTACCACAATGAACATTATCAGTCCAAAACAACACGGCTAGATCCACTATTCCGTAGTCAGACTTCCAGAGAAGTTAACAACAATTTACAACTTTTGACACGTGACTGTCGCGCGCCTTTATGACTAACGCAACGTACACCTCTGTTGGTCGGGTTGCCGTGTTTCAGGCGGATTTATTGTCGACAATAACTAAAAACTGAAACCGAAATCGTAATTTTTCTATTCTTCACTTTCGTCTTATATTATCTTGGAGAACCACCCCTTAAATTTTCTTGCATCTTAGTCGAACACCCTGTGTAATATCGTATAAATTTCGGGAGCTCACCTATCATGCCCGGGCCGTACGACGTGTGCACGTGTCTAGTATTATGGTGTCTCATGAACGTGGCCCTCTCCTGTAGGTCCTGGTCGACCCTTTCCTTCAGTACTGCCGGGATCATGGGCAACTGTCTCTTCTTCGGGGAGCCGGTGGGAGTGGCTGTCGCCGACCTCGAGGCGAATCTGTAACGCGGAAAACGATGAACGGGCACGGACGGCTCTCTTTCGTCGTTCGATTCTCGTGGTGGACTGTGGGCTACGAGGCCCTGGCGATAACTCATACCTGGTCGATACGTAGCTGTGCGAGTAGGGCATGGATCTGTGCTCCGGCGGTGACAGGGAGCGATGACCGGTGGGACTCTGAGACCTACCGCGGTACCGGAGGCTCGACGCGTCCATAGGCGCTGCACTATGCGACCTGTGGCTCATCATTCCTCGGTGAATGTCGTCCTGGGAATCGCAGAAACTTAGCAACACCGTCCCCACACTATGGCCAATCAATTAGGCTTCCGAGACCCCTCAGTGCCGAACACTCGACACAGATAGTTTCATTGTAATCGCATCGCCAAATAACCGACTTCGCACTCTCTAATTCGGAATCGTTAAAACTTCAGAGACGCCTCCATTGGAAAATATTCAACAAACTTTTTCCACCATATATCAAACTATCAAAATTGCGAACAGTCACAGAGGATGTGTCAAGACGTACGAGCGGGCATCAGGTGATTCTATTTACAAAAATAAGTATAAAATGTCAATAATATATTTTTTGTTCACCCTTCATTTTAGAGAGAATCCATTCTGAAAATTCAACGATGGAGCTTGCCGTTGAATAGGAATCGGCTGCCTCGTCTGACCATGACCGACCAATTCTACTTCTTGTGAATTGACGCGCGAATCCTTCGAACTTTCGGACTCGATTTTCTCTGAAACGAAGCGCGACCGAGAAAATGTTATTGAAGTTTTTTAACCCATTTTTGCAAATAGAATCGGCTCATGCCCGCTTGTACCACGCGTACAAAGAGAGACACTCGTTATTCAGAAATAACAAAGCAATGACATTCTCCGACACATTCTGCTATTCAACAAATAAAATCACCTTTAATTGACACAAGGGACGAAGATCTTGGTGTCCTGAGTAGTCGAAAATTTTTGATGCGAGTTGTTAGCGATTGTCCCGGAAGTCTCATGTGCCAGAACCAGAGGACTCACCTTGCGGTAGGCCTGGTAGCCGGAAATGGACGCGGGCTGTTCCCGGATGGTGAGTGCGGGTCGTTTGCGACCCTGTGGCAGCATGTCCCTGCGGCTTCGATGTTCCCCGTCGACGCACAGCTCGTTTTCCGGCGGGGGGCTAGAATGGTGGCTGCTCCGGCATGCGTTCATGGTTTTTTTCTTCGATTAGTGATCGTCGTGTGGCTTACAAGTTAAATGGGGCGAGTGCTGTGATCTCGCGCTAGATTACAGAGTGCATGCGGCCAGGCTGGTTCTCATTGGCGATGCTCATATATATTTATATACATATATCTCCTATACGTCTCGCGTGTATGCGGACGCGTACACACGTACGCCGGTTGCATATACCCGTGGTGCCACGATATATGTGTCGGCGGTATACGTATATTACGTGTGTATCGTACATAGCAAAATATATGTATACGAAATATGCAAAAATTACTACGCTGCGTTGCTGATTCGTGTTCTTCAGTTCAACAGACGAACGAACTCGGAAAGCGGACAAACCAAGACAAGAGGGATGCGAGTTTCTACTACGTTCGCCAGAATTATAGAAAAAAAAATAAAATGAAAGAACAATAAACGGTAGTATAGTGATCGAGCGGCCCCGGATCGGACCTTGATCGCAGTCAACAAAATTCTCTCGCGCGAGCAATCTCGTTCTTCCTTCAACAGAAAGTAAGTATTTACATCCTACTTGGCGTAGAGAGATGTACATAATGTATATGTATAGTGGTTACAGAGTGAGACACTAACTATTGACCCTTGGAACAATTGATTCCTTTCATCGGACAAGAGCGTGGGGGACGGAATTTGAACAAAACTCACAATGTCCAGGAAAAGCTGTTTCGTTGATTCTCAACGTTCAAAATTTCTGTGTTTCTATGTGTACTTTTGTTTCTTTTTTTTTTGTTTTCGTTCTCGCGGGTGGCACTGTTCGATTTTTATCGACGAGACCGGGCAGAGCGTGCACAGACACACACACACACAGAGGCACACGGGGGTGGAATGAATTACTTCCAACGGCAATACTTATTACCTCATTCCGCAGAGAACTGGTCGCAGACCGGTCTCGATATCTGCAAAGTGCAAATGCATAGATTCCTGCGACATGTCCGCGGCGAAGCTATCGTTACGATTTACTTGCCAATGAAGCCAGACCGGAGAAGGTTGGACCGTTTTCTCCCGATGGTGTCCCCCGACAATGGAAGGACCGTTTCCGTTGCCAAGAAGCTGGCCAGGCTAAAAGAGGAGAGCTGGCCCCCGCGCTGGAAACAATGGAGAGATCCCCTCGCCGCGCGCGATCCACCGAGCCAAAAACGAACGCAGGTCTCGCGATTCGCGGATCAAGACGAAACCGGGACAAAAAAAAACGAGCGGGAAAAACGGAGGGGAACCAGTCCGCCGTTCCGACCGGGTTCCTGGCAACGGAACACGAGAGAACGCGCTGAAAGTGCCGGCGAGCAAACGCGTGTAATAGAAACTGGACGCTGCCCAAAGACGGTTACCAACAAGCCTCGAGTACTGTTAACTGGAGCCACCCCGGCCGATGCATCGCGTTGCACTAAGCGTTTTAACTAGAAGCCATGTCCTCTCGCAAAAATATCTACGTTCATATCGTCAAGAAACCAAAATCAGAAAAAGAATGAACAGAAACGTAAAAGTAAACGTGGGAGGATGCAAGAAGCGATGACATGATGACGCCTACGTGTGCCTACGTGATCGGTGACCTACTGAATCTCTGCGCCCAGAACTACCGTCGCCGTTGTCGCCGTCGTCGTTTTCGCGCGCATCCGGGCCCGCTGCCCCGTTTCTTGTTCGCGATCCCGATCCCCGACCGAGAAACGACAAACTGCCGACTACACGATCCCGAAACGTTCGGAGCAGACCGAAATCGTTTCTTTGTCAGTCGCGCGTTACGCTGGAACGAGCCCCTGCTTGATGACGAGGGAGCCAACGAGGTGAGGGACCACCCTCAGACCAACGGGGAACACGTCCTGGAGGAAGTTACGGGACGAGGAAGATGGCATAGGTCCGAGAGATTATCAGTTGGGACGCTTTAATGAGCCACGGGCTTCTGTCTGCGAATTTTGCAGATTGTTGTCTGAGTCTAGAGGGGAGAGATTTATTATTCTCTTCAGCGAGATGTTGTGAAAAAGGGGAATTTTTCGTTTTTTTTTTCTGGAGCAGCAAAATATGAAGAAAGTTAATTGATTTTTATTTTTGTCATGTTTTTCATTCATAAGAAAAGTGATACAGCTCTCAAGAATTTTTAAATTATTTTTATTGGTACTCTGGCATTGAAGTCACTCTAACTTTTGACAGTGAAAACGTCACAATTCTATTTCAACGACTCTAACTCAATTATAATTATCTATATATAAACTGTGGGGTACTTTATAACTAATGTACGTGACAATTAACCCAGTCTCTAAATAACAAATTATTTTATATTTCTAAGTTGGTTATATACAATAAAAAAATTGGCAGTTTTCGGTAATTTTCAAATGAATCTCCTGGAAAATTTCCTTTTTTTTTACTTATGTCACTTTTCTTATGAATATAATGACATCTAACTTTCTGTTGAATGTTAGAGAGTGTTTCAATTTAAGTTGCAACCCATTCTTATGCACTTACTAGAAAGATTTACATATGTCTACCCCTTTGATCAACGGAAACTAATAGGTAAGTGTAACTTGACAAATAGGTCATTTATGTATATACTGATGAACATTCTGTAACAGCAAATCTGTTTTCATTTTACATTCTGCCCTAGTAAGATTATACTGTTTGTAATAATGTATATTCATCACTGATCTCGATTAGTGAAATCACAATTTGGACATTAATTATATCACAATTTATTTTATTATTTGCTCGCTTTAACATGCCAGAAATATTTGCCACGATTCTTCCGTGCTTTAAGAGCAAACTGCGGCTAAATTTGATTTGGAGTGTGGTAAAACAGTCCCGGTAACATTTCGAATGATTTGATAATCGGATCCGACACTTGCCGACTTCGTCGAATCCCTCTGGTAAATGTTAGGCGCGAAGGGCAGGTGATTCAATATTATAGAATCGATTTAGAGCACTGTGACAGCAGTTTTAAACATGATTGCAAAAGAGGAGAGTTCTCACACCTTATAAAGACTGCTCCGTGCACTAGAAGGTTTGTATTTGGAGAGGGGATGTACATGTTCACCACTAAACGATAAAATTGCGTCACATCATTGCTCATCAAAATCACACAAAATGAAAACAACTTACTTAATAATGATTAGACTGCGGATGTGTATACAATTTTCAATATTTCTAGACAAATTTCAAGAAAGTAGTACCAAATAAAATTATATTTTCAGTGGTAATGACATTTGTAGATCCAAAATAAATAAAAATCTCTGTTTGATACTCCAGCATTTTTCCCATAAGACTGCGATTTTATGCATTTATGACATAAAAAGAGTAGGTGTAATTTAAAACAGTAAAAACACTAGAAGATTTACTGAATTAGAAGGTTTAATTTGAAACAGTAAAAACATTAGAATACTGTTGTATTATTTCCACTCAATTAAATATATTAAGAAAGAAAATAAACTATTTCACTCCAGTTTGTTGCAATTCACATAGAAAATTTTTATTTTGCATAAACATCCGCATTCTACTCATAAGTCATAAAATGAGTAATTCGCGCATGAGCTTTGATTTTATCCGGGCGCAGGTCCGGGAACTCTTCCGTTTTCTGGGAAATCGCAGGAAATCCGATCGAGGAAACGTGGAAACGCGGGGCTCGTGTTCCAACGAACAGCTAGAGGGCACACACAACAGTCGTTTCTCGTCGTCAACGATGACGCACGGTTGCGCCGTCATTAAATCGTCGTTCGCGAGGCAACACGGCTGAACAAAAAAAAAAAAAAAGAACGCGGTCGTCCCTTTGACGGCAGCCGTTCATGCTGCTTTTTGCGAGACGCCTTTTTGCGAAATCGCTCGAACTCGAACCAAACTCGCAAGGTGGTCTCTCTACGAGGGTGTACGCGACTCGCAACGCGCGATCTGATCTACGCGCGGTTACGCTAATTTTATTAATTGGTTAACCTAGCGGTGAGAGGATGCAAGACTTGTGACTGCGTGATTCGTGAGAGAGGAGAGAAAATATAAGTTGTAATGGCCGTACCGCTTATAATTTGACGGCATATTATGAAACCTAAAAAATAAATAACAGAGCACACGATTACAAAATGAAACCAACGGAGAACGGCTGGCCGGCGCCAGCCCGGTGGTGCCGATTAACGCTCCCTTCACACCGATTCCGAATGTATAGACTGAATGTATAGAGTAAAACAAAATCGATAACGATGCAGAAAAATACAGGACGCGATCCCGACAAAATTGTGATGAAATCGTCTCCAACGAGGGATGTCAATTACTTGGAACTAGCAGCCGCGATTTTGGCGCAACGCTGTGCTCCAATAAATTTCAACACTTTTTCAACTTGTCTAGCTCTTAATTCTTGCACTGTCTCTTTGGAAATTGATGCTCAAAGAAACATAGAAAAATATTTCATTTTCCATGCACTCTTATCCAAAGTCTCAATTTTAAAAAATAGTACTAGGCTTTAGAATTAGACTGTGGATTTTTTCTGGAGTACAATTTAAAACAGTGGACATATTAAGAATAGTTAAGGATATCAGCGTATTGTTCTCAGCTGAATAAACTATTTAAAAGGAGAAAGAAAATTTTGTTTTGCTCCTGTGTCTTACAATCAATGTAAACATTTTTTATTTCGCAAACAGATCCGTAATCTATTTATGACTAACACTATTAGGTAAAATGAGAGACTGTGAAGACATTAGAAGAATTCAAGGATATTGTTACACTATATTCAATTTAATAAATTTGTTAGAAGAATTATACTTTCAATTCTATATCTTACGATTTGTGCAATTTTTTTGGGTGTACGAAAAATTGTACACATAAAGTTGAGTGTACAAAATTTTGGGTGTAGCTCCTACAATGGATCAATTGTTTCGAATGCACATTCGGGGTTCATTCGTTACTTGCGAGATGGTGTGAGTATATAGAAAATAATGGAGACTCTTTTCGGAGCTAGAGCAAAATTCTGTAAACGGAGCACCCGCTTCGGCCAAAAATACGGGCGAATCGGTAAGTTTGAGGTCCCTCAAAAGAAAAACGAGGCCGGAGAACGAAAGGAGAGTGATCTGATCGCGTCGCGGCCGCCGACTCGGCTCCTCGACGATGGATTTATTAATGTAACCAGTGAAACCCTTTCGGCGAATCTTGTTAAGCGATATTGAAGGTTATTAAATATCTGGACGCCTTCGCAGGGGGGCTGGCACCCGGACTCGGGATGTATCAATTATTCGCGTTCTCTCGCGCGCGTAGAACTAAAGGGAGAGAGAACAGAAAAGAATGAAAGAAAGGTAGGGGTTGAGGGGTTGTTGGCGGTGTTGGCGGTGGTGGTGGTGGTGGTGGTCGTGGTGAAAAAAAGAGAATCGGTCAGCTGGCACACGCAGATTGAGGCCAGATGGATTAATGAAGCACGCGGTCGTTCCGAATCGTTTCTACAGATTCTCGACGTCGAACGACAAACCCGACCTCGAGGCGCGACTACACACACTCTTTCTCTCCTTCTCTCTCTCTCTCTCTCTCTTCCCCCCCCCCCCCCCCCCCCCCCCCCCCCCCCCCCCACACTCTCACTCTCTCTCTTTCACACATTTCTCACGTCCCTCTTTCTTCCTCTGTCTATCGTTCGTTCTCTCTTTCTCGCACACGGCTGCAAAACGACCCGCGTCGATTTCACGCGACGAACGGGACGCTCGATGAAAAATTTAAAGCTAGCCGGGGGGCACGAAAGAGGGGGTTGGGGGGCTTTGCGAAGGAGGCGGGTCCCGGCGCGGAAGTTTCGACCGTGCGATCCGCAACTTTCCCTCTGGATTCGGGGCTGTGTCGTGCAATTTTCAACCAGCTCGGCAACTTTCTGATATTATTATTATTCGAGCACCCTCGAAACCGAAGAGGGTCGGAGATAAGGCGATTGATTACAAATGAAAGCGAGCGGCCGGCGAGAGCGGCTGCTGTCTCTTTCTCTCTCTCTCTCTCTCTCTCTCTCTCTCTCTCTCTCTCACCCTTCCTTCCTCCACGACAGAACCCCTATCTTTCTTTCTCTCTCTCTTTCTCTCTCTCTTTCTCTCTCTCTCTCTCTCTGTCTCTCTTTCTCCGCTCTCCATTCTCCGGCCGGCAATCGCATTACTTTCCTAGGGAGAAGCGACTAGAAACCCTCTCGAGAGGAGAAGCTTGAATTCAGAGCATCATCCGCCGAATAAATTTACAAAGGTTCGACCAATTAGACCTGGAAATGGTAATCGGGAGGGCGGGGGGACGACGAGAGGAGACGACCGAGCTGTGCAGAAGGATCCCCCTCGTCTTCGGCGTTCCCTGTGTTCCGTGCGTTGTCGCGTAGCGGTGATGGTATCCCGGTGCACCTTGCATCCTCTCGCCCGCTATCGTCGCCCCTCTTCATTCGAGTCACGAGTAATCCAGATGCATCGGGACTCCGTGATCGCGCCGAACACTTTTTCCTCCTCCTTGTTGCTCCTCCCTCCTCTCCCTCACCGGACAGAGAGGAGACTTCCCGATCCTCCGCGAGGCAAATTACGAGATCGCTCTCGCGTGTACGAGGAATCAGGATCGCGGATCGTGGACCGGCGAGATCGCGACACACCGTGTCCGATGGATCGGACCACGGATCGGCTCCTCGAATGTCAAGCGAGTCGATTAACCCGTCACGAGGACAGCGACGCGACGCGACGGCCTCGCGATCCCGAAAAAGGATGCACCGGGGGACCGTCACGGAATTCGAGGGAATTTCACGAACTGCAACGATGCGCTTGCACCGGGTATGGGGGGCCAGCACGGCCGCGAACGATAAAAACTTTATTAACCGTCGCACTCGGGTCGGATTTGTTTAGACACGCTGTCCGACGCGGTAACCGCCGTTCGTGGTCGTTCCATTCTCGGTTCTTCTCTCTTTGTTTTCACGTTGTTTTTTACTCTTTCCCCCTCGTTTTGCTCTCTGCTCTTCCACCGGTCACGCAGAGAATTCCCCAACCCCGGTCACTCTTTATCGGTGTTCTCCCACTTCTTTTTGTTTGTTTTTATTTTTTTTCGGTCTATCTTTCGTGTTTTTTGTTTTCATCCGCGACGTGGAAAATAAAGGATCAGAAGGCCCGGGCGGAAAGCACTTTGCACTCACAAATAACGATCGGACGTCAACGTTGGAATATTAATATGGATACGGATTCAGGGGCTGGCTTCCGCAGCCAGCGATGGTTGCAGGCCAACTGGCATGTCAATTGGCTTGTTGCCCAGTTTTATAACTTGGCTCTCGGCCTCCTCTCCTCTCCTCTCCCCTGTCTCCTCTTTCTCTCTCTCGCGGACTCACCGTCCCCCTCTCGCTCTCTAATTCTCTTTCCCGACCGCCACTCCGTTATTCTCCACCCTTGTCGACGATGCTCTCTCCCCCCCTCTCTTTTTCGCGACGCTCTGATCATCGACAACCTTACGTCACGGTAACGTCGCCTTCCGTGCGGAAGACAAAAAGCCCGACCACCTTTTTGTAATCTTCGGCGCTCGTGAGCCGGCGATCGGCTTCGACCGAGCTCGAGTAATTAAAAGAGCCGATGTCTCCGCTCAAATTGCCCGAAATAAACGCCCGAAGCCCTTCGACGGGTGAGTCGGGAGGCATCCGTGGGAAAAAGTAAACCACGCTGCTCCAGCCGAGATTCTTTGCCTGATCTGTTGTGGCATAATCTACTGAAACACCGGGTGCAGTTTCCTGCATGTGTGCCCCAAACAGAGAATCCGAGGGAGAAAGTAAACGACGTTCATTTTACAGAGATTTTCACTCTGTCTGACCAGTTGTGGTATAATCCACTGATTCATTGAGTATGATTTTCTATATGTCCTTTGTAGAAAGAATTCGAGGGAAAAGTAGACAACGTTAATTGAACAGAGACTCTCACTCTGTCTGGTCAGTTATGGCACAATTTGTTTCTTACCGTGTCTGACCAGGTGTGTCCCAATCTACTGAAGAACCTGATGCAGTTTTCTACATGTCTTCTAAAGATGATGAAAGCTTGAGGAACGATCGAAAGTCGGAACAGACGTCTGGATGAATTCCAGCGAAGAATAAGAAAGATCGAAGATAATCAATAATTTTATTTGAACAGAGTTTCTTGATCTATGATATCGATCAACGATGCGCAGATTCTTCAAGTTCGAAATAAATGTTTGAACCCTTCCACAGAGGAGTAGAGGAAGAAAAAGCCAAGGCGAATATTCCTGGTCCTTATGCCTGATAAATGATGGTAAAATCTACTGAGGCACGAGGCGTGGAACGTCTTCAGCTACCTAGAATCGCAAAGTGATGGAAGTCTGCGGGCCCAGACGAGAATAGATCCACTTTTGAGGCCGGGATAAATGTTTAGGTCGATTCTGAAGAAAAATAAGGAAGCTCCGACAGAAAAATGCGAGGATATTATTCAAACAAATATTCTTGCTCGTGTGTCTGACTTGTAACGGTATTCTCTACTGAAATTCAAGGTGTGTGTGTGCTTTCTACAGTCCAGAAAGTGACCAGATGATGAAACTTTAGGACCCGAAATGAAAAAAGAATTCCTTTGTAAGATCCAAATTAACATTTAAATAGTTTCACAAAGAAAGGAAAAGAAATCAGCGATTTTATGTCCATCTGCCTGACCAGTAACAGTAAAATCTACTGAAGTTCCAGATGGATGCTGTCTTCAACCTACAGGGTGTCAAGATGTCGAAAACTTCGCGATCGTTGACGAAAGTAACTCCGGTTTTAAAAGGTCTGAATTAACATTTCAATCCTTTCACAGGAAAAGAATGAAAAATCTGAGAAGACTAATTGTATGCTTAAAGCAGATTTTCTTCGTACGGTTTTCTGATCAGTGACAGTACAATCTATTTCAATCTACTGAAGTTCCAATGGGGAGAGTGTCTCCAAAAATAATAAGCTGATGAACCTTTGAAGTCCAAGACAAAAGAAACCCCACTTATACGATTTTTAAAAAATATTTAGACCTGTTCATAGGCAAAGAAGCGAAATTTAAGGGTAGAGGCCAACGACATGCTCGAAACAGTGACTTTTAGTCCGCTGGTCTGATCAGTCACGGCAAAATCCACTAAAATTCACCGCGGCTCGGTGTGCCCCGTCGAAAAACCGGCAAGCCCGGCGAAACTTTGAGGTCCAAGGCGAGAGAGAGAGAGGCCTGGCGATGAAAGATTAAGTGTCAACGGTGACAGGCAAGTGGTCAAGTCGTAAGCTACGGAAGCGGATCACCGGTTCCATGCAAAAAGCCGAGCCGATGAGCGACGCGGGTCGATCGATCGATCGCGCACAGGCCGGCTGCGTCCCTTGGCTACAAGGTAACGCTCGTGCCTCCTCAATGAGGCGGAATCGAATCAATGATGCAAGAAAGACGCATGGAGAAACATTCGCTGGACGGGGACCGCGTTGTTGTCGAGACGATTCCTCTGAATCGTCTCGAGCAACGTCGCGCGTCGCGTCACGTCGACCCCCGGTTGTTATTGATGATAAACATATCGCCCGCGCCGCACGAGAGAGAGAGAGAGAGAGAGAGAGAGAGAGAGAGAGAGAGAGAGAGAGAGAGAGAGAGAGAGAGAAAGGTCATTACGGCGACCGTTACGATGCCGGTTACGGGCCCTGTAAACGGGATCTTAAGCCGAGAATAGTAACGCGGCCAGATTAGTAACACGAGTCCCATTGGCCAAGGACACCGGTACGCTGCACCCGCGGTAAGCACAATTAATTCCGGAGAAACGGCAACCGTGAACCTTGCACGACACAGCTTCGCACTTCTACGACAAATTCTTCGGCCCGACCCGGCCCGCCACTGCCACGTGGACCACCGGGTAATTCACGAGCGCCAAGTGTGGACCTGGAGGCACGCTAACGATCCGCAAGTCTGCGACCGCATCTTCCGTTCCAACCGACAGACTGTCATCGCACAGTGTTTTATCAAAAGACAAAATTTTGCCATTCTCATATTTTGCCAATATTATTGGCCTATGAATGTTTTATTAATTAACAGCCTAATCCTTGAGAGAAAAGACCTACGAGAAATTTGTCTTTACGTCTTCCTAGACGCTTTCGTGCATTAAGTGATAAATTCTTCAGAAATAAAATCTACCGAAATATTATTATCTTTTTATTTTCTTTGGCACATTAAAAAACTGATCCTGTCCTACTATAATACGTCAAAATTTAATAAAAGAAACGGAGAGGGTTGAACTCTGTTTTGATGAATTCTGTTTCTGTGGAATTAACTTCTATGCAAGTCTAGAGGATCACTCTTAAACCTAACGCTTGGAAGATATTAAAAATACATAATTTTTCTCATGGTAGGAGCAATTGACTCTTTTAGGAAGCCTAGTAAAAATAATGTACTAACGCTGGAAACATTAGGAAATAAACATGGATCGGATCGCTGGAAACATGGGATCGGATCAAAATAGACCCAGCTATCAAATTTAAAGAACAATCGTGTCACTTTTAAAGGTTGGAGTCTCAGAGGTCAATGATTATGAACGTAATTTTGTATATCCTCTAGGCTTATGGTTAGTACTTCTAAGGCTACATTGCTTCTCCATTCAAATCAATAACAAGTAAACTGCAGATTTGATGCACTCGTAAAGAGTAGGTCGAATAAAATGCAAACTTTAATGAAAGTTCAATGAATGTACCATTTTACCTGTGACCAAATGAAATTCACAATTTCTGTATAGATATCTATGGTGACTAAATAAAAGTATCAATTCCTGAACAGTTCCCTGTCAGTGTGAAAAGGATCGAGTACAATCTTGTACAATCAATTAAAATTAAATTTTCTAGTCCTAACAATAATTTGCTCACTGCAACCAGATGAACCCTTTAACCCCCAACAATTTAAGTACTTACGGTGAATAGATACACTCTTTAACCTCTGACTATTTAGGTACTCACTACAACTAGATGACCCTTCAACCCTCACACAACTTTACTCACTATGACTAGATAAAATCTTTAACACCCAACCACTGAAGTACTCACTGTGATTAAATAAACTCTTCAACCCCCAATAATTGAAGTACTCTCAGTGACTATATAAACTTTTCAACCCACAATAAGTTAGCTACTCACTGTGACTAAATAAACTCTTCAACCCCCAACAATTTAGGTACTCATCGTGACTAGATAAACTCTTCAACCCCCAACAATTTAGGTACCCACTATGACTAAATAAAATCTTCATCCTCCATCAAATATGTACCCACATATAAGCTCTATATAACCTATCCATAATAATTTGCCCAATTTCTAAATTATCCAAAAACACCCCTCAAAAGGTGTATCTCCTCAAACACTGTCAAGCTAGTATCGACTACCCTTGGCAAAATGTGAGCTATCGGGCGGCGCGAAGTGAACGCGATCGAGGGGTTTCGGTCTCAGACTTACGTTTGATAGCGAGCCTAACTCCATTTGCTCCCCGCTATCCAGAAGGGGGTTGGAATCGGGCGCGGCGTCGCGTACTCGAAGGCGAAAGACGAAGCGGATCTCGTTAGCCGTTCTCGTCGGCCTGGGACGTTCTTCGTCCGTAGGGGATATTCGCGGCGCATCGGCCGCGAAAATAGCACGCTCTCCAACCGGAGCGATCTATATACCCGTATATCGTTCGGCTTTTGGGGGCGTGTGGTCGACGGGATGGTTACAGGAGGATAGAAACGGGGGGAAAGGGTCGACGGCGGAAAGGGAGAAGAGAAACGGAGGAGGGAGGGGGTCGTTGGATGGAACGGAACGCGACGTAGAGAGATTTCGAAGGATGGCTCTTACCTGGAGGAACTGCCGACACTGCTTATACTGGTACCGTCAGCTGTTCTCCTTTGCTCCCTGGAGACGTCGCAGTCGGAAGTGTCGGAGTCGCTGAGCCGCGACGTCGTCGACGGTGGACTGCGATGCCGGTCCGCCGCCGTTATCACCGCGTCATCGGGCTCCTGATAGTATCTGTGTAACGCGAAATTTAGATCTCTCACGCTACCGCTCATCTCTAGCCTTAGGAGAAAAAGAATCGGCCGATCGGATTCAGCAGTGTTCATCGGTTTCGCGCAGATCCCGAGGAGATCCCTGAGATTGAGAATCCATTGGGAATCGCGTGTCGACGGATTCCTTCTCCCCAAGCCTAATCGTTCGAGAACGACTTGCCGCCTACGCTCTAGCCTCTCTCTTACTCTCTCATTCTCTCATTCTCTCTCTCTCTCTCCCTCTCTCTCTCTCTCACACACACATACACACACACACACACACACACTCTGTCATTCTTTCTTTCTCCATTCTCTCTGAAAGCTCTAGGCGAGTCCGTAAACTTCAGCGTTCATTCAGGCGGCTAACAAGCGCAGAGAGTGTTCGTCAATCACCAATCCTTCTAAATTCTCATTCTAGGTTGCTTCGACAGGCAGACATGATTTGCATAACAGCGACCGTGTTTTCTCATACCAAAGCCATGAAGAAATGAAGAAACACCCTAATCTACGCCCCATCGCCGGCAGCCACATACCCATGTACATGCCAGTGCTCCCCGTGGTTGATCAGCGGGAGCCATTCCAACTCCTCGTCCAGTCTGGCAGATCCTAGCTCCAGGACAGCCTCGCCGAGGAAGTCGTTCGTCTCGTAGTTACGGTAGTCCCAGACGGTGATCTCCAATGCTCGTTTCCTCAGGTCCGTGCTCCTGATCCCGTTGTAGACGAACGTTTGGTCCCACCGGGGGTCGTTCGTGTTCGCCACCGTTCTCGTCCGTCTCTTCGACTTCTCGCTGGCGGGCGAAAAACACAATAAATGGTAATCATTCAACTGTGCCGGCTCAGCTGGGTTCATTCGTGTCTCTCGTAAAACATTGTGGGGTAGGGATTTGTTAAAATTCCTAAGAATGGCGAAGAATTACGTTCAATTACTACAATGACCAATAACGTATTATTGGACTGCGGATTTTATGCGTTTATGACAAAAATGGGTAAGCACAATTTAAAGCAGTGGACATATTGAAAAGATGTCACCAGCGTGTTGGTTTTAGCTTAATAAAATATTTAAAGGAAGAAAGAAATTTTTATTTAGCTCCTGTGTCTTGCAATTAATATAATACATATTCAATTTTTTTTATTATAATTCAATCAAAAATAAGATTTTAAATTTTAAATATTGAAAATTGAATTGAGAATTAAAAAAAAATCTAAATTAACTAAATCTCTAAATTTTTCAGGAATCACCAAATTTCTATTGAATAATTCTTTTTCAGACTATTCCTTTATTTGCATAATTATTATTGTTCCATTTTCTTTTATTCAAAATTTCCTTTTTCAAATTTTATGAATGTATAAGAAATAGCAGATTCACTTTACAACAGTACGGTGATCAGAAAAATTAAAGATTAGTGTCCTATTATTTTTCATATATGTATAACGACTATCACGTGTTGAAACACCTTTCTATTTATTCTCCTCTTTTCACAGTAGACGCAGAAGATTTTAATGCAACGTTAGCAATGACTAGATTGCGGATCTTTGTGCAAACTAAAAATTTTTTACATGAATTGCCACGAACTGAAGTGAAATAGAAGTTTATTTTCTTTCTTATTATGTTTAGCAGATTGAAAATAATATAATAGTATGTTTAAATTTTTCCAATATTTTTGCTGCTTAAAATTACACCTACTAATTTTTGTGATAAATGCATAAAATCCGCAGTCTGTAGTAGACTGTAGTCTAGTTAAGACTTATAGCTTGAAAATTCGGGGACAAAAGTCTCGATGAGCGACGGTATCGATTTGAATCAGAGCAGGATCAGATTTTTCGGAGCCGACAGACCGAGATGCCTCCTTAGCGTCGCGAATGCAACGATAGCCGTTCGCGATCGATGCCGACCATTAAGCGAAGAGTATTCGTGAGGGAGAGAGAGAGAGAAGGGCGACGGCAAATAAAACCGGGAGCCAGCGACGAGATTGTTGGCAGCCTGGCCAAACTCGACGGCTATCTCTTGGCTCGCGAACGGCTCTTCGGGAAATGATTAATCTTAAGGGAAGACAGGTTTAACTTCGACATCGTCGCGGCCGGGATTTCTTACGGGCGACTAACGCTCCGTTGTGTAATACGTGTGTATACAGGAGAGACATCGTACGAGCTTCCGTTTCGTCGCGTCGCGTCGCGTCGACCGTCTCGGTCTCGTCTCCGACGATTCGAATTGATACGGCGAGACGAAACACCGAGGAATTCTTGGCGCTCGACGCTCATAAAACCCGTGGGCGGAACGGGTTATCGATTACGCGGTGAGTCACTGGATTTTATTTTTAAAGAACCACGGGTTTGCGGAATTTATTGGAACCCCTCCGAGGGAGAACTTTCGAAATCGGAAACTTGCCGTGTTTGTGACGTTTGTGATGTTTGTTGTCCGCTCTGTTACTTTAGATCGGGTTTTGTGACGGGGTAGAAACAGGAGTTTGAATTCGATCCGGGAATTTAAATTTAGCTATGGCTGCAAGGTATACGCGCCTGATGCAGTGATACTTCTTTAAACACTCTGACAGACGTATCGAAATTGATAATAGTCACTGCGGACTTTAGCACAAAATAAAAATGTGTCTCTCTTAATTGCAAGTGTCAAGTAGAGTCCATAGTAATCACTGCGAACTTTAATATGAAAAGAAAATGTGTCTCTCTTAATTGCAAGAGTCTAGTAGAAACATTTTTCATTTTCTACAAGTAAAATGTCTATTAGGCTTTCAAGACTGTAGGCTTATGGAATATTTTTCATTTTCTAAAATGTCTAACAGTGTTTCGAGACTATAGGCTTTCAATTTCTCTATTTTAAATTTCGCCGACCCACTTTAAAAAATGAAAAAAAATCTCATAAATGCATAAAACTCGCTGTCGAATAATGACTGAATCTCCAGTTCAAGTGAACAAATTCAGAGTTTAGATTTTCACGAAAGATTTGCCAGAGAAATCGACATTAGAGTGATAGTAGAACGGTCAAGCTACACAGGTCGTACAAATGTTTATGAAAAATAGCTCAAAATTTTCTGATACGTCAGAGATATGGAGAAATCGGACACATCGTATATGTCGCGTTTCATTTTAGGGCCCATCTTGAAAGAAATAAGATTCTCCGGATGGCTATTAGATTGGTAGGAAATAAATGGCCGGTCAGATTGAGTTGGCGCGTTAAAATTCAAATATAATTTTCCCGCGTCGATCGATACAAAATATGTTATGGTTTTTACATCTTTCCTGTCGAGTTGAAAAATCATTTCTACAATCACCTTCAAAAATGAAATAAAATCACCCGAGATATAATTATTCAAGTACAACGAAACGTAAGAAAAGATTCTACGGTGCCTATAAATAGAAAAGAGTTGAATTTTCAACGAAGAGTGTGTAAAGGCTGGAAAATTCTTTTGTTTCGAGCTAGGAAAGCATTTGGAAATATCTTTAATCTTAATCAGAGAGATTTGAGACTTTCACGGCCCGGCATCATACAGTTTTGTCTGTGGAGGCTTTCGGGTGTAAGCCGTGTCCTAAAGGAACAATGAGCAAAACTATATAAGTGGAGCACAATCCGACACATATTAGTATCAGTGTGTCTTCTGACCCCTTGATGAAGCTAACTGCAATGCTTGCGGAACGTTGAGAAATTTCTTCCTTTAGGACACGGCTTACACCCGAAAGCCTCAACAGACAAAACTGCATCTTTAATCTTCGAAGGCATCTTCTAATACCCCAGTGCCACGAATTTTTTACATAAAATAATAGAAGAGCCTATAAAAATAATAGACTATCCTACAACAATGACAGTATATTAGAAACAAATTGAAAACCTGTAGGATTGTAGAAGAGAGGGTCACAAAATTCTTGGGTTCTCGCGTTAGCAAGGCATTCGAAAGCTTCAGAGGGCACAGTAATACACTAGGATATTACACCAATTACTGTGCCTATATTAATTATACTTATTTATAAAGCGTAATGAATATTACATTTTTTCAATATAATCAGTTAATATACAGGGTGTCCCGTAACTGGTGGTACAACCGAGCAGGGGATGATTCTACATGAAAAACTATGTCGAAAATATAGAATAAAATTTTTTGATACAAGGCTTTGTTTTTGAGAAAAATGAGTTTGAAAATTTGTCTAGTGCGCGTGCACTCGGCTTACGTGCGGCTCAACGGGCTTTCTTCTGACTTATCTCAACCTTTTTTCGCAAACGTTTTCGAGGTTTGTGTACATCAAATAAATCGAAGGTCGAGGTTACAATGTTCGAATTATCTTTGAGGAATTCGTTAAATTCATAAATTGCTGGAAATGTTGTCCACGTTGTTGTAGACATAATTGTGTTCAAACGCTATCACAATTTTTTGTTGTAATTGTTCGATGCTCGTTATGTCATCACGATACACAATCGATTTCACCTGACCCCACAAATAAAAATCTAACGGTGACAAATCCGAAGATCGTGGCGGCCAAGGTACTCTGCCACCGCGACCGATCCAGCACTGATAATTTTCACTTAAAAAACGTCCTACTTCGCGACTGTAGTGCGGTGGTGCTCCATCCTGTTGAAAAATTAGCGTTCTTCGAATCCCAAGAGGCACATTTTCCAATAATTCCGGCAACACGTTTCGATGTAAATGTAAATATGCTTCCAGTGTCACATTTCCCGGAAATAAATAAGAGCCCATAATTTGGTCATCCACTATGCCAGCCCAGACGTTCATGTTTGTAAACATATCTAGAAGTACGAAGGCAAGTTCCGAGATATCAAAACGTGAGGCAGTGGAATCCATTGAGCCGCAAGTAAGCCGAGTGCACGCGCACTAGACAAATTTTCAAACTCATTTTTCTCGAAAACGAAGCCTTGTATCAAAAAATTTTATTCTATATTTTCGACTCAGTTTTTCATGTAGAATCATCCCCTGCTCGGTTGTACCACCACTTACGGTACACCCTGTATATGTAATACATATATCTCTAATATTCATTACGCTTTAAAACTAATTAATATAGGCAGAGTAATTGGTTCCCTTACCTTAGCCCACAAAAATAATAATCCACCAGAAACAAATCTCAAACTGCCGAGATTAGAAGAATGCGTCTTTCAAAAATATACAAAAATTCCAAGCGAAAAGGATCGAGTGAGGACATCAACTGTCGCGTGAGATCACTTATGAGAATAAAATGGAGTTTCTGCTGAGATTCGGTCACTCACCTCTTGTCCGGGAACAGAAAGATCTTGGCATACGGGTTCCTGGGCTGTCCGTTGTTCCTGGGCATGAGTCCGACGGCGCAGATCAGGGTGACGATCACCTGCAGCGCGACAGGATCAAAGCCCACCTTCACCTGGAGGCTTCCGCCGACGTTCGCGTTTCCGGTCGGGTGTCTAAGGTGTCTGGCTCTGCCCTGGCTGTGGAGATCCGGCGAGCCGGGCGAGGTCACTAAAACCGAAGGTTTCTCGCGCCTCGCGTCGTATAACTCTGCAAGTGATCGTTCAGTGCCGGATAGACTTTAGACTCTCTTGGGTAATCTGCAGGTCTTCGGACAGTTATGTGTGTCTGTACGTTTGCGTGTGTGTGTGTTTATGTGTTTGCGGGCTACGTGAAAAAAAGTGGGACTTGTGACGTGGCACGACGATCGGTGCTCGTCGCAAGGGTACACATCGGGGACACAGTTGCCAAAACGAACGGATCGAACTTGATTAATTACGGGGTCCAACAGCTTTCGATCAAGATTCTCAGGAGTCCAACAAGCTTGCGGGGTACACGAGGCTAGCCTGGAGAAGTATCAGAGATTCATTGGGGTGTTGATTAGGATTTTATGGTTCACAGCGATTCGAAGATACAAGAAAATGGTCCACAGAAATAGCTGCATAAGAGGTCCTACCATAATATTGCGCACATTTTTGCTTCGTCACTTAAATCAACAAATAATGCTTTATTTGTAACGTCATACGAATTGTTGCATTTTTTAGGACATACTGTTTCATTCATAATATCACATTTTAACCCTCCCTCTGAAAATTTTTACTTGAGAACTCATCGTGGTCCTTAATACTGATTTCTCTTGTCGAAATATACAGGGTGTTCATTTGAAAACTTTCTAGCCGAATGTCTCGAAAAGTATGAATGAATGCCTTTCAAACTCTCTTTGAAAAGCAGAGGACCTATAATAGCATTTCCTAAAATGGCTGACAAAACATTTATTTTTTCCAGCCATTGAGTGTTACTTCCTCATGTCAGCTTCTCTTATGAATTTTGGCTGGTTCATTTTTGAATTCGTCATCGATCCTGTATGAGAAACATGTGTATCAGGATGTCTCTCATTAAACGTAGCAGCCGTTCGACGAGCACACTCATCAGCTCCATAAATAAAAATTATTTCTACTCGTTCTTCTAAAGAATAGACCATTTAATACAATTAATTGCACTCCGATATGGTATCTCTTATTCCGATGATTCACACTTGACTAAACAGTACAATCTTATATTGAAAGGCAGACAACATAAACAAGAGATCAATCGAGGACAATTTTGGTTTTTGTTTTGGAAAACATCAACGATTTGAGGCAAAGAATTTTACACAATAATATGCCTCGCTCTACTTCTCTATAAATATCTCCGAAACTAGTGTGCGGATAAAAAAAAGTATCCTACGAAAATTGCTGGTCTTTTTACGTACAATGAGATCCCATAATAAAAACAATATAAGTTTCCATTTGAAAAGACAAAGTTGACCTTCAAATGACCTTGAAAACGCCAACCTCTTTCCTCCTTGAAATCCTTGGACACGTGTTTTATACTTTTTTAATATCTTTCATACTCTTCGAGATATTCGGTTGGAAATTTTTCAAATGAACACCCTGTACATGTGTTTACCTACTAGTTTAATATCAGCAGTTTAGAAATCTTTTCCAGAATTGACTCTTATTTGTGACTCGGTTTAATGCCAGTATTTCCTGAACAAATAAAGTAAGGGTTGACATCCCTAAACGAAAGAAAACGAGCGAATATTTACTCCTAGAGGGTTAAAAGCGTAGTAAAGGGTAAAGGTAAGAGGGTTAAAATCGAATGTAGTTTCACTCATCTTCGACTTCGATCCTCGACGTGCGTCGTGGATAATCGTCGGCCACGATCGCCCGCAAAGCAAATTGTGAATTTGGCTTAATGTGGACGCGAAAGGCGACGCTGATGGGAGTCTATGTAACCGTCGAATCGCTGTAAGACTCCCTGGTACACGTCACTTCCCCTCGCCACAAGGTGCAGCAGCGTTTGCGGGTAGACACATCCATTCCTCGGGAGATGTGACAATTCACGTGCGGGGGTGCTCCCGGGCTGCTCGAAGTCGAAATAACGCGGCCCCCCGGGGACGCATCGGGTAGATGCAGCTAGATTAACGTAGATGCATTCGAAACTTCGCGGTCGCCGCCTCGTGCGACGACGCTTGAGTGCATCCGCGCCGGGTACGCGCCGGCTATTCCCATCGTTTGCACCCTGAGGACGCTGATTCATTATATAATATACTTCGAAGCATTTAATAGAGACCACACATTAAACACGAAACGTTCATTCTAGCTGCGTGTACGCTCAGGATTGCAGTATAGTATTCATTGACCTGTTAGCGTCGTTGTACCACAGTTAACGCTCGCATAAAAGAACTGTGTATATGTATTTTCTATGACTGTACATGTACAAAATATTGTTTAAAATGATTGTACAGTTACTACCACAAAAGGTACATATAAACATTTCATTACTAATAATGTGTATGTATTTTGTTACCCCCTTCTTTATTCTGACGTTGAATTATTCTGTTAAGTTTAGGGCCTCTAAAATATTTTTAAGGTACAATTAGTTTTAGCTATCTTCTTCTATTTCCTTCGCGATAGTAAGCTGTCCTAACAAACTTCTGTAGCTTGCTCGTCCTGCTTTTTTTTTCTTTAGACCTTACAATTTTCATGCGTCTTGAAAATGTTTGCGCTAGTAAGCAAATATTTAGAGTGCTAATGTATTTAACTACCCTTCCTCGAAATAGCAGCAGTCTTCTTTTTTTATTAATTTAGTTTTTCCACGAGTCTAACACTTCGGAAGACTATTTCTTTGTGTATACGAAGCACGGTTGCGTTTAACCACCCTCTTCAACAACCCCGCGTTAAACTGTGCCACCGACCTTTTCTTTTTATTTCAACCCATTTCTTTCGTTAATCCTTATTGTTAAGCACCTAGAATTCTGAAATATTTATAAAAGCAAATTAACATTGTAGAAAACTGCCCTCTTCTCTTACCAAATAATCCTAGTAAGTTACTAAAGAATCTTAACAAATTTTATTTCTGTTAATCTTGTTATTCTACGCGCTTGACATTTTTATAAATCCGTAATATATTCGTAGATTTAAGCTACTCCTTTTCACCCTCTAGCTCCATTTCTCACTTGATAATCCTGTTTTCTTGAATACCAACAATTTTCACAGCAAAACCTTCGCACACACCAGATACTATCCCACATGTACCTAACAGAAGGCCCGCAGAATAAAAATAATTTCGCTAATTTAATCGGAGCTGCTAATTTTTATCGCAGTAATTATTAAATCCTTTTAGATCCTGCAAAACTTAATGAATAAAAATCCATTTACGCAAAGATATATATGTCAAACAACATTTCTGACAAATGTCCAAAGAATCGTGTCACCCACACATGGCCTACGCGGCGGTGAACGAGCCTAATGCATAAACCGGCGCATACAGCAGACGCGCTGTTTTCTGTAGGATCATCGCCGTTGGCGAGATAATGGTAATACGTCAGCGCGAGTGTTACAGTGACGCAGCTGGTGACGCGCGATGATAATGGAAGAGCCTGAGCGAGAAGAAGGGGATCGTTCTTTCGAAGTGACGCAGAGAACACATGGTATTCGAGTGCTTGGTCCTTTCGTACGGGGGTGGGGTGGGGGGTTTAAAGATACGAGAGAGAGAGAGAGAGAGAGAGAGAGAGAGAGAGAGAGAGACGACGACGACGACGACGACACAGAATAGCAATTACAGGGGAAAAAAGAGATACCAGGAAACGTTCAGTACAGAGATCCACTTGTCTCAAGTTGTTGCTCCCATAAAAACTATGCTCGTAATACGGCGGTGTTTTAGCGGGGGGTGCATTGGCGCTACTCTCTATGCTCTACATATGGTAACATCGACGGTATACACAAAGCGGGGAGAACCGAAACTGTTAATCTCGGCGTTGGATCGACCGGTATCGTCGTCATCCAACGCCAACCATAACTCCTGTGTATCAGCATCTCCCGAGACTCTCGAGCGAATCTCATACAACAAAAAGTGTCCAGGTGATCGGAGACAGTAACAGGGGAGAGGGTGTGGTGAAACATCGACTACTGGGGTTCGAGATTTAAAGAAAATTTGAGGCCTACCCCATAGGATACATTTCTTAAGACCTGGAATGCGAAAAAGCATATAATCTGTGACAATATAGCGTCGCTTTCAGTCGGCTTAACGTTACTTAAGTCTACGCGAGCGAAATCGAATCGTGGGGGGAACTCTAGGGAAACGCGGATCGATACACACGTATGTACGTGTATCCATTATACTCGATCTCGACGCACGCGTCTCCTTTGTAGAACAAAGTGGTTAGGCTCTAAAGTTCTCTATTCTACGTAACACTACAGCCACGACGACGATATTACGACAGCTTTGTCGAACGGCGACAAATTCGCGCGGCCGCCGTTCGACAACCGCTCGTCGGCAAACTACGATACACTTCGCAGCAACGTCCCATAGCGTTCGCCCTAAGGGTGGTCTATAGTTTCGACTGAACTCCGCGCGGGAATAGAAACTACGGACACCAGACGACTACGATCGGCTTCTATACGCGAGTGGCGATTACGCTGCCCGGGAACGGTTTCGAGACTTTTCATCCCTTAACCCCTTAAGCACTGCACTATAGTGGCTTTTGTGGAGATCATCAGTTGGAACGGTACAAACCACTATAGTGGTTCCCGTGGAAAGCACCAGTTTGAACGGTATGCCACTATAATGGTTTCCGTGGAAAGCATTAGTTGAAACGGTAGGAACCACTATAGTGGCTTTTGTGCCTTCCGCGGCCAGGCGCGCCGTCCTCGGGAGATAGAGTTGCGGACGATCGTGCTTAAGAGGTTAATAAATAAGGGAGAGCCCTTTCACATCGAGACGGACGAATCAGGATTCGCACGTCGCATGCGTATCGTGACACGCGCGCGTTCTTGATACTCACGCGACACGTGAATCGCGATTCGCGCGTGTCCGTGTGAAAGGGCTGCAACGGGGGGTGAGAATAGAGGACAGGGACAAAAAGGGAATGGCCGTGATCGAATCCTGAGAAGGTGGAAGGAGTGGACGGGGGCGGTGGGCGGGGCGGGGTAGCGGAGAACCTGGAAAGAGGTAGTACTGAAACGGGGGTTGAAAGAAGTTGTACGAAGCGAGAAGCACATAATTACCTTTGTGGTGGGGTTGCTGGGGCCCGGGTATCGTCTCCGGGTGCTTCTGACGCCACTGAGTCTGCGCCGCCATGCGTCGCGACGCTACCTGCGTCGGGCCCGGGGGCATCGTCGCCGGCCCCGTTATCGACGAGCTCCGCGAGACAACCAGCTCCACTTGAGGCTCTTGCCTCGACTCCGCGATGATGTCGTAAACTTCTTGGAAGCTCTTGCCCTGAAGGGACCTCCCGTTCCACTTGATCACCTCGTCACCTGAAATCGTCGAGTGTCCAGTCGGTTCCTATTCGATCGCCTCGGGAGGAGACTGTGAACGAGAGTGTGGGAGGGATCGAAGAGAGGATTTATTTACTCCGGGATCTCCCTCTCTCTCTCTTTTGCGGCGAGGGTACGAGGTGGAATAGAGGGACTCTCGTTCCTTCCTCGCTTTTGTGGATCGAGGGAAAATCCTGACGCGGTGATTCTCGCGAACGGTGATCCGGGAGTGTTTGCGGACGACAGAATTGGCCCGCGCTACTGCTCCAAGGATTGTATCCTTTTTTAGAGCGGGGTGGGTGTCCTGTCGAATGACCCGGCGGAAACTGGTCCCCGAGAAGTTCGGAGGAAGGACGACTAGGTTTCAGAACTGCGACACAGAATGGAGACCGATCAAGCTTTCAATCAAGTCTGGATATAGATCCGTGTTCCGAAAGGGATACTGAGATATTTTCGTCGAAAGGATGGGCTAAGTACACATTGTCTTTCGTACTTTACATCCGTTGTTTCGTGTTCGAGCAATCTAGGACTTGGCTCGTTTAGATTATTTTAGTGACACGATTACATTGGCTGTTAATACTTGATGTACCTGAGAACTTAGCCCTTTGCACTCGGAGCTATTTTAACTTAAAAACATTTATTCCGAGCTAGAATATTTCCAGTGTATATAATTTTTTTCATTTTAGGCAAAGAAAACTGATAGATTAGCTCGGGCAATACGTAAATATTTAGTAGTTTATTGAATACGAACAAAGTTAATAATGTACGGAATATTTTTAATAACGGTACAGCAATTTTTAGGTCCAAATGTCTGATTTTACAACTCGTATTTATAATTATTCAAATTATAAAGACACTTTTGCTGAGGATTTTGAAATACACTTACAATTAGTTACACATGTTAATCCTTCAATTTTTATAGATCATTACTAGACTACGGATGTTTATGCAACTTATAATTTCTGTATACGAAATTGAAGAATGTTGAATCGAATAAAATCTTGTTTTCACTAGTAGTGGTCTCTGTAAATCTGCAATAAATTAAAATCGTACTAAATTCTGTTGAATTTCATAATCCAGCATTTTTCAAAAATGTTCGGAAACCATGGATGCATAAAAATCCGCAGTCTAGTCATTACAGTCACATTTTTATTATTTCTCGATGTTTCTACTGTCACAATGATCGTTCTATAATACCATATCCACACTACTTTCGGATTGCTTGTCTCCTTTCTCTTCATCTTGGTTGGAATTTGATAGCAGTTTAAATTAATTACACAGCTCATCGAAGTCATTGTACAAAACTAGGGAATTCATAATAACACGGAAGGAAAGAGGTGTCCATTTTGAAAGGAGCCTAATCATCGAAAAATAGTAAATCTTAATAATAGAACGCTATTCCGTTTTCAGAGAAATATTTCCTTAGAGGAAACCGTGGAATAAATTATCTTCTCCTTTTAGACCGGCTGCATCAAGCAGAATCCTCCCCCTACAAGTTAGCAAATGTGGTTCATTCCACTGGCTCAGCTATACTGACCATCAAAAGGTTCTATCTGTAATACTTAACCCAGATCAGCTCCTTCCTCGCCATTTGTATTCTTTCTCTTGAACTTTTCGTCGAATGGATTATCAGAAACCACGGAATGATAATTTCAAAGGAGGGTGGTGTCTATTTTTACAGAGCCTTGGTCGAGAAAGGGTCCTAACAAGAAGGGATAAATAAATAGATAGAAAAAGAAATCTTCGAACATCATTTGTCTTTAACACTTTGTACCTGTTTTAGACCTTCGGTCCCGAGCCACGCGGCTGTCAAAGGGCTCATCCCCTAACGCCACGGCATCCAAGACACCTGAATAGGTTTCCCAGGGACACCCCGAAGATGGAGAAGGGTTACCAGGGTTCAAGGTGGCAGCGTCGTAGGTATCTTACCAGAGAGAGAGAGAGAGAGAGAGAGAGAGAGAGAGAGAGAGAGAGAGACAGAGAGAGGGAGCGATTCCACGAATAGGACCCGGGGTCTGGAGAGGGTGCACGGGTTGCGGAAGGTGATTCGTAAGGGCGTCGAGTTAAATTTATCGTCTTACCGGGTCTCAGTTGACCTTCTATGTCGGCCGTGCTACCCTTCTTGACCTTCTCGATGACTGCGCCCATAGAGCCATCGTCGAGCAGCTTCCCGCCGACGACTTTCAGCCCGAGTATATTACTGCTTCCGGATCCGGGCTGCTTTCGCAACACCATGTGGCCAATGATCTTCTGGCCATCTCTGCTCACTTGCCAGGATAACGGATGCTACGAAGCGCGGAGAGAATGGATTTTGTTTTTTTCTCGTTCTTTCTTTCGTTTTGAAATTTGTCTTGTTTTTTTTTTCTCTCCGACATTAGAGATTTGTCGCGTTTAGTCGAGATGATCGAAAAAGGGTGGGCGGGGGCTGGTTGACAAAGAGGGGTGTCGAGTAAACGCAGTGTGGTCGACGCTCGACGTTCGGAAAACCGAGCCGTGTCTCGATACACGCGTCTCGAGAACGACGATCGGATTCGGAACGTCGCACGCAACAGGATCGATCGCAATGGAATGTGGCTCGTGAATAGACATTGATGGACTTCGAAGCTGACATCTCTGGAAGAGCGTTCCGCGCTGGCCTCGAAGGTCATGCACAGGGTCACAGGACTCTTCGCGAATCACTCTAAAATTATCTGACCGAAAGTGGAGCTCTCTGAAAATTAGAGGAACAATTTACACGTGTCCGTGACGTATTAATAGTGTATCTGTGCCATCAGTGATGTATCAGTAAAATAAATACGGTTAAATAGAGAGGTGCTAGAACACGAAAATATCTGGTCGGTATGGGTCGGAAATTTTATTCCCGATTCGGCCCGGCCCGGCCCGATACATTCCTGACCCGGTACCCGACATTTCCGGTTTTTCACACGCCTCCGGTATGAACACGTTCATTAGAAAGCAAAGGAACGATATTTATGATGACACTGACGGAAAATTGCGGAGCTGGTATGTGTATACAATAATTTTGGAATTTATTCAGAGGCTCTGCGAGGAAACATGTGGGCAGTTGTGTACGACGCTTAATGTTTCATGTCCAGCCGCGGACCGCTCTTCCCGCGGAGAATTCTGACGAAGAGAGAGAGCTGAAGAGAGTTGATGGTTTCCCTGACGGTGTGATGAGCGTGACGGAGGGTGTTCGAACGATTTCCAGGCTCGATCGGCTATAACATAACAGCGAGCGGTGACCGACTATAAGTATGAAATCGAGGACAGAGCCCCGAGGATAGGAAATCCACGTTCGAGCACCCTGAACGTGGAAAGCGTTCGCCGCTACGTGAACATGGCTACGAGTTCTAAGTGGTTGGAATTATAGTAAAACGATTATCAAGCACGACAACGGGGTGTAGGAAGCTGTGTCACAGAGACTAAACGCGTGTCTTCTACGAACATATTATGAAACACTTGCTACAAGTCCATGCACTACGACCGCATGCGTCGAACGTGTACACACGAGCAGAAAAGCGAGCAATCCGAAAAAATGTCCCATCGAACGCCCAATGTCCGAGGTCTCCGTGGTTTCAGAGGCATGCGACAGCCGCGCGTGATCATCACAATTGAGCTTGCGTAGAGAGACAACAAAAAAAAATTAGAAGAAGACCGTGGAAGTGAAGTTTTCTCTGTCGAACAGCGACTCGATCTTGGTGGATCTACTTTAGGGAGAGGGGTCGCCTCCTTCCGGTATCCCAGACGATCGTAGGTCGATCTGAGCGAGTCATTTTGGTGGCGTACACACCGGCAATCACAGGTGCGAACTCTGCGTGGAACACGATCTTGGGCGATGGCCTATCAGTTGCGGTTTTACCCCTCCCTTCCCCGCACCATACTGTCTTCTAAGCTAATTGTACAGGAATGCCTCGATACATGCGAAATTCCAGACCCAAGTGTCATTTATAGACCGTGGATCTTTGGGCGAAAGAAAAATTGTCCGCGTCGAGCGTGGGACACTGAAGTTGAATGAAAAGTGAATTTTTAAAAGGTCGAAGGTAGTTCAATTATATTTCTAAATTATTCTAACGTTTTTTTTTTCAATTGTATATTTGATCTATTAATTTTTGTCATAAACGTCCAGTCATCTATATTGTCTATGGACGCTATTCCTTGATGTCTTATCTAGTATCGAACGTGGAAAAGATAGCGAGTAAACAAACATTAATTCAGTGATTTAATACTTTGTTGTTTGTAATCATTTTTATTGCGAAACTTTTGTCAGCATTTTTCATATCGCAAAAACACCAAACATGATACGATTTGGATCACGGTTTCATCCACGATACACTAGAACACATACATTATCCGAACTGGTCAGTGTAAACGTATGTCTTCACACAAAACAGTCGAAGCTAGTTACCTAGCTGCAATGATAGATTAAATCATGCTTATTAGTTAAGCGTGTTTAACGTGTATACACGAATCGTTAATTTCTTATCGAATAAAACTGTAATTCTTTCTTATTTTGCTTTACTTTTTTCGTCAAATTTATAATGGCGGCATTTGGTCTGCGTCCGACGTGTATACTCGTCATTGATTTTAATTCCGCGCCCGTGAGGGATTTTTAAAACTAAACTCCGCAGTTAACTGGTTACATCTTTGCCGATCTGTGTGAGAATGATTCATGTAATATATGGATTGAATTAAATCAGAGGTTCAGATAATCGAGCTTCTATTATATCATCGAATAAACAACCAAGTTCATTCCGAATTGTATCGTGTTTGATATCACTTTAATCAGAAAAATGCCACGAATGTGAAGGAAAATCGAGCGGAAGGATTTTAAAAAATCAGTGGGAAAAACTAGGAGAGATTATACAGTTCCCGGATGCAGTCTCCCCGTTTAATAACAAACGGTAATTGCACATCGCCTTCCCATCCATCGAGACATTACCGTAATCGACTGTCGAACGGTCGTTCTTTCCCGATTTGTTCTAATCGAGCGATTCTCCCGGTTTCCGTTCCCCGGATGGGATAGTTGTAATTAAATATTTCCCTAACGAAGTTAAATACGTGTCCGAAGTTCCGTGCAAGAACTCTCGTTAAATTCGCGGGGCAAGTAGCCGCCGGAAACGTCTGTTCCCTCCGTTTTCTCTCGAACTCTCGAGCGCTCGAGGTCCCTGCTCATAATTCCCAACTGCCCCGACCCCCGTTACTTTTCTTTTCGATTCTTTATCCTTTTTTTCTCTCTCTCCCCGGGCACGGCGTGGCGCAGCGGTTGTTTCGCGCAAACTCAAACGGGACCGTGTTCACTTCGAGACGCTGTTCTTTCCCTCCTCCTCTTTCTTTTCTTTTCTTTTCCATTTTTTTTTTCGCCAGTTTGAGATGGTTTCTCGAGCGCAGCCAATTACATCCGCTGCTGGTTTCCGGGGCGGTGCTGAAGTCGCGGATTTATCGAAAGACACCCGCGAAACCGATCGACGGGGGCTAACGAGGTCGTCGAGAACCCCGCCGCCGCTTCGGATATCCTTTGGCCGTGTTCCAATTCGATTAATTATGAAACAGGTACGCCTCTCCCGGCTACCTGGCATCCTTTCGGCCCTTTTAATTGGACGTTTTGGATCGACAGTGGTTCACGGAATCGCCCCTTTGGTCCCCGAGGACCGGTAATTGTCACGCGGACGCGTGAAAATCAGCCCCGATTCGCCTCGCGCGGAGACGAGAGAATTAAAAAAAACTGCTATAACGCTGGTTCCCGTTCAGGAAAATCCACTGAAAAACAAGCTACGCAGTCGGTGTTCGTTGCTGTCATAATACGTTACGTTTTCTTCACTTTGCTGCCTCGAAAACTTCAATTACTTTGACGGTAAACCTTCCCGGTCAAAATGACCGGTTCCAGATTTTACAATTATTGAAATGATAAAAATTATTTCATGAGAAATGGTTGTATTGATATCTTTAGTAGAGCAGGTATTTCAGCAGGAGCCGCACAAAGTCTAAATAAAATCAATCTTGTCATTTTTATATTTTTTATAGCCTTTGAAGGCTCGGCAGATTTAGTGTTAATCGATGTGAAGAACATTTATAGTAGATCTAATTTTATCAGCCTGATCAGCCTCGTACAATGTAGAAAATTAAAATGTGTTTTGATACATTCTGCACTCTTAAAAACACACCAGAAACGAGCAACTTATTCGATGTTCAATGCTGTCTTACGTTTTTAAATCAATAATTTCTCAACCAATTTCTTAAATCAATTCAACCAGATTTATCAGAGATCAACTTTTATCGTGACATGAATATTACCAAAGAATGATCGACACATTCAACATCCATAAAAATCCCCCAAAAATGGAGCAACTTATTTAATGTTCGGAAATGTCACAATGGCCACAAGGGTTAAGTTAAAAGAAACATCTCGAGTAAACACATTTCATTGTAACAGAAACAACTCTTCTAAAAATGAAACCAAATTATTAAAAAATTGTCTAGCTGGCATTGAATGTACTTTTGTATTTTTCATTAAATGTATTTTTAATATACAAAAATGTTCAACGAATTTACGCAAATAGCGTCGCATCTTCAATTTCTGATCGTTACTTTTGTTTTACTTCTTCACATTCCCTACACGTTTAGAAACCATAATTACACGACGAATAGACTGCGGAACTTGCAAAATAAAAGTCAAGTGGGAATTTACTTCTCTGTTTAGCAGTTCCGTTAAGTTGTAAGAAATATATTGATATACTTGGATTCTTGTAATATTTTTAACGTTTAGAATTACATCCCCATTTTTCCGTAAGTGCATAAAATCCGCAGTCTAACGACGTTTCATCATTAATACAAATTTTTAGAAAAGGTCTTGTAATCTCGCGTACCATGTAGCGTGTAAAAAATTCATTTTGTTCCCTTCAAAAGTTCCTTTGTCAATCGCCCCAGCGAGCTATGCAACAGACCCAACAATCTACCGTCAGCGCATAATTACAGAACCGTCACGCGGTTCGTTCGACACCGTAGATTTCGCACGCGTGACCGAAAGAATACCCGGTTCAATTTCCTGGGATCGCGTGTTCATTATTCTCGATCGTTGCGGCAAAATTTCAGCCCCCCTTGACTGATCGTCCGTCAATGGAAAACTTTCCCGCTGAATCACTCGGGTTCCTTTTTCTCTCTCCCACTCACATTCCCTCACTCACTCTCTGGTTGTTCGTCCGGGTGGAAAGAAAATTACGGTTAATCGCGACGGTCCACCCCCTTCACCACCCCCGGAAGAGGGTCGATCTTGATTTCGTAGGAGGAGTACATAAGACGATCCGTCGGCAGATAAATTGCTCGATTGCCGTCCGTTTACTCGGACCGAATTTAATCTTGCTTATTTGCCTCGCATAATTGGAACACGGCCTGCCTGCCAGCCAGCCAGCCCGGTCTGCTCTCTATCCACCCTATCCACCCCCGAGAGGGGGCCACCCACACCCCCGTTAAACTCCTGAAGCTTCCTGTCTTCCTCCCATTTATCGAACGATGATCCGTGTGGAATCGCGGGTGCACGCGATTTCGAGAGCCCGGGAGCCAGTCGCCCTCTCTTTCTTTCTCCCTCTCTCTCTCTCTCTCTCTCTCTCTCTCTCTCTCTCTCTCTCTTCAGGGCAAATCGTTCGTTCCTGTTGCGGGGAAAACGATCTCCGGCGAGGATCAAGACGCAAGGTAATTCTAGAAACTAAAGGAGAACGATCGAGAGATATTTTCAGCCTCGGCGAGGGACTCGGAAACTCGGTCAGCAGGTGTGCCGATCGAGTTACAGACCGAGTATCCTCGCGCGAACACTCGCGCGGAGCGCGCGCCTCCGTGCCGAAGTCGTCTTCCGTTTGTATTAGCCCCCGGCTCGGCAGAAAAATTGTGTAATTAAAAGTTTCGTTCCGAAGAGAGAGAGAGAGAGAGAGAGGGAGAGAGAGGGAGAGAAAACCGGGGGTGGTTGGCGGAAAAGAAGACGAGGAGGTATGAACTCTGCCCGGATAAAATGCAGAGTGTCCAGCGCGAACTCGAAGCGCGCCGAAGCCGTCGTCGCCGAGCTCGTAAACTTTTCGACGGGTTTTATTGTCCAAGTTGAGGCTAAAGAGTCTCACAGATCTTTCGAAACCGGAAATAACGACCATTGACTGCCGAGGAGGGCCATGAATTTTCACGACGGCACTCCGCTGGGACGTTCCTCCGCGGAGCCGAGTATCCTCCGCTATCGAAACCTCCCAGCTCTCGAGTATCGTTCCCCTTCGCTCTTCGAGATGCAATCTGCAACCGCTTTTTCGCTTTGGCCGGACCGTTAATTCCTAACCGGGATTTCGCTGGAATTAAGTGTCTCAGCTTACGTGGCCGGTCGAACGTATTCAGTCGAACGTAATTGTCCTGAACGAAGACAAAAGACATCGCAGCTGCATCGTTTTATAATTTTCATGAACGTCTCAAGTTAACCCTCGGCGCGTGCAGTTACCTTGCAATCTATAAAATCAACGTGTCGCGTATGGGCGGCGAAATAAATTGCGATTACACATAACTAAACTCCTCCGCATCAATTGCGAAAAATAGAGCCGAATAGAAAAGTTTTCTCTTCTTTTCAATGATTGTAAAAAGATTAAAAGTGAGGCTGTTACATTCTATTTTAATAAATAATATTTTTCCCATATGAAAACCCATTTACTGTAACCAGACTGTGGATCCTTATACAAAGTAAAAATTGTCTGCGTAACAATTGAATGACGACTGCCTTGAATGAAACACAGCAGAAACTGGTTTTTTCTCTGAATAAATTTCATAGATAGCAAATGAAACAGTATGATACATGCAATAGTCAGCTTCAAAATTTCTGATGCTCGTGTTTCACCTTTTCTCTTTAACACTAAACCTACCACGGTCAAAATGACCGGTTTCCTATTCAACAAATCTTGAAATTATAAAAATGTCTTCATACGAAATTACTACATTGACTTCTCTATTTAAGCACATATTATAACGAAAATCATACAAAATTTAATTAAATTCAATTTTTTCCCTTCTATAAAACGTTCCACTTTTATGTTTTGTACAATATAAAATCCTCAGTCCTTGCACAATACGTTCCCGATTCATGAAAATAAGAAAAATATATTTTTACAGACAACAGCAACCTTCCGTCAACTACCGATACCTGAGAAATTAGTTTAGCTTAAGTCCGACCAAAGGGTAATAATTGCGATCGTAAGGACCGTTTCGCATCTCGAGAAGCCCGACTTAATTTCTTAAAGTTCGCAGGACTCGTTAGGAACGAACGATTATTCCGAGAAGGTGGCACGTCGATTAGGCGAGTTTATAGTGTGCGGATAGCTGTGCCGGTTCTGTTTGAGCGGCTTCACAAGCACGACAGACAAAAAAGAGAAGGGCTCGCGAGAAAGAATGGGGCTCGGGCTTGGGCCGCGGATCGAAATTCGAAGCCGATTTACGAGGTCATATAATAACAATAACGGATAATCGAACGATGGTCGGGCATCGGCCATTCCGACGCCAGCAAATTGACAAATATACCCGGGGCCGAGGAAGCTATCGGAAAACTGTCTTCCGAATGGAGGCTGCCCGCCCGGAAGAACAATGACGACCGATGATGCCCGGCCGTGCCGCCAACGGGCTCCGTTTTCACGCGATGATCATGAATGTTCCCTCCTCGGTTACGAAACCGACCAGTTCCCCGTGATTTTTCGGCTGACTCGGTTCTCTGCCTCCATTGGTAGAGCGCGATCGTCCCTGACGCTTCCGTTTATCTCCGCGTCTTGCACTCTGCTGCTGTTTTTCGCTCTATAAATTAATTTTGAGCGTGTTTTGCTTCCTACAGGGTGTTGCATTCATTCATTCGCTCTGTTCGTTCATTTATCTGTGGCGGTCTTTACAAGGCATGGGGTTGTTAGTATTCTTTTTTTTTTTTTAAGAGCAAGTAGAGAATTCAAAAATTAACAAAACGTTCCAGAACTTATGAGTTCATCCTAAACATTTAGTTTTCTCAACACTAGATTTACGGAATTTTTTTAATTTAGGATTATTCGGATTGGAAAGATGAACTTCTAGGAAATTCTGTACTTTTATTCCTTGGAACACATTCTTGTTATTCTTATAACATTATCCAAAATGGCCACTTTTAGTGCTCCGTAAACCCAGTGTTAATAGATTCTATTTTTAACGTTCCTATAAAGCGGTGGTTCTTAACCTAACGCGTGCACCACTGGGGATGCCAGGAAGCGTTCCCAGTGGTGCGAGAGAAGTCTCTAAATTCTCAATGGAAAATTTATTTTTCACTAAATAAATTACCTTGCAGTGCAATTTTCTAAATAAAGATTTAGAAACGCATTTTTCGAGGGGGTGCGAGAACTTATTTTCAGATTCTGCTTTAAGGGCAAGCAGAAAATCAAAACGGTCGACAAAACGTTTAAAAGTTTTGTATAAATTGAACTCGGACATTCATTGTTCTGACCAATACTCTAACGGGCTTAAATTTATTTTTTAACATTAAAATTATTCCGAAACTTTCAAATAACACAGTCACATATCTAACACTTAATTGAAACAATCGAAATGATTGGGTCCAAATTTTTTTATTTTAGGATTGTTGAGACTGTGACGATGCTTGAGTTGGAGATTATTGATTAATTTAACTTATGCAAACAGATATTACACTGAAGATCGTGTAGGCTTTATATGAGTTTGTTAACATTTTCATGAGGAATAAATCAATTAATTTTAAGCACCAGATTGTTCTAGTGTTAAGAACATGCTGACAATAAGAAGGAACGCACTTTACAAAGATATTACAGTCGCCGCGGAAAGTATGTTGACACCTTTCCAAGCGGAGTAATTTTTTTAAAATTGGTCCAAATGACTTGAATCTTTTTTAGATGTTAGATCGACTAGTTTGTTAAAGAATGACTAAAGAAATATTTTTTTAGATTGCAATTGGTTGGAATGATACAAAAATGAAAAAATTATGTTTTTTCAACTTTTTCATCTGATCTTATGACGATAATTTAAAAAATGCGTTTTGTTGATTTCGGTAACTTACATGCGTACTGAAAATTTCATCGAAATCGGTCAACGTTGCAATGAGCTACAAACAGTTCAAGATGATCACATAACGGCGAAATTCCCTGGCAAGATCGAAAATCTGCGACTTTCACCCTTAAACTCTAATCTTGAAACGTTTGTAGCTCATTGCAACGTTGACCGATTTCGATGAAATTTTCAGTACGCATGTAAGTTACCGAAATCAACAAAACGCATTTTTTAAATTATCGTCATAAGAGCAGATGAAAAAGTTGAAAAAACATAATTTTTTCATTTTTGTATCATTCCAACCAATTGCAATCTAAAAAAATATTTCTTTAGTCATTCTTTAACAAACTAGTCGATCTAACATCTAAAAAAGATTCAAGTCATTTGGACCAATTTTAAAAAAGTTACTCCGCTTGGAAAGGTGTCAACATGCTTTCCGCGGCGACTGTACGTCTCGTAGATATTACGAGATAGAAATATGCTGTACAAAAATGGAACATGGGTTAAAAAATGTATAATTACTCGTGGTAATCACAATTTAGAAGACATAGAAAATAGCTCCACAGAGTACCATTTTATGAATATTAAACCCGGGACGGTGGCAGTTGGAACCATTCTAAGCCAGAGCTACAGACATTCCTCCTAAATTCTACCTTTTTAGCAGTCAGTTTAAACTATCAGCTATTTATACAGTGTCCTATAAAAAAAGAATAATAATAACTCTACCACTACTAGCTCTAAAATCTTCAAAACAGGGCACGAAAAAATATAGTTAGAGTGTCATTTGCTCTGACAATATTGTTTGATTAACTAAAAATGTAAATTGAATTGTACAAAATCTTTTGTGGAAAAAAAGGTGTAGAATTCAACAAAAGGAATTGGAGCTACACGTTCATAAAATCATCACTGTCTTTTCCTTAAGAACCCAGATAGGACATTCGGAAATTTTGTCCCTAATCATTTTGTGTCGAACTCGACGGCAAAAGCATCGATTAAAAATCAAAAAAACATCCCCTCCCTAAAAAGAAAAGTACAAAAGCTATCACTCTACCCTAATTTTCCAAAACCTTTCGTAAACAAAAAGGTGTAGAATTCAACGACAGGAATTGGAGCTACACGTTCATAAAATCATCATTATCTTTTCCTTAAGAACCCACGTAGGACTTTCGGATAATGTCCTCAATCACTTTGTGTCGACCCCGACGGCAAAAGCATCGATTAAAAATCAAAAACACACTCTTCCTAAAAAAGAAAAAAGTACAAAACATCGCTCTGTCGTAGCATTTCGAGCCTCGCAGTTTCATCACGAACCTTTCAACCAATCATTTTCAAATTCGCACGGCCCCGGACGAAGAGCAGTACGCTCTTTTTGCGCTCCACCAGACGGAGGCAGGCAAAGTAAAATATTTATCGGGCGTAACGATAAATCTCTTTGGATCGCGGTGGTTCCGGTTCGGAGACGCTTGTCCGGCCGTTCCGTCCGGCCGGCGCGGCGGAGTAATAGTCGCTTCGGTGGAAGAAATACATTCCCAATTAACGGCGCGGGCGCTCGCAATTCCGGGCCGAAAATATCGTTTCGGAATGTTGTCGGTGATGAAACCGGCCGGTCAAGCGAGCGTCGACGTCAAAGGTTGATTAAACGCGCGATTTCCCGGCGTTCCTCCCCCCGCGGCCGGTTCGCCCCGTTTTTTTTGGTTTAATAACGCGGAACGATACATTGTCCCGGGTCGGCCGGCGCGAGATGTATCGTGTGGTGAATGAACAGTGGTGAGATGTGAGTGGTGAGGGGATGATGAGAGAGTGGTGTGCCTGCTGGTGTGAGCTCCAAACGATTTCCGACGATCTCACTGACGGTTTTCGCCTAAAGACCCCGAAAAGACAGGCGCGCGCGACCGCGAAGTGCCCGAGAACCAAGCGGTGATCGTCGAGAGAGATGAATGAGACGACTGAATGAAGAGAGGCGAGGATTCGCGCGATTGATGATCGATCGCGAATAGAATTGTGTAGGCCAGTGACACAGAGAGTGATCCGTGAAGAAAAAGCGATACAGATGACCGGCTAAAAAATGTCTACGGTGTCCAAGACCCGGGAACCCTGTCGGATGGTGAGAGACAAGACTCAAGACTCATGCGAAAGGTGTGATCATCTATTCGGGTGGCCAGGGACGCCGCCGTCCGTTCGCCCGAGGCGGAGCGGCGGAGCAAAAACGGTGTACACAGTCACAGGTAACAACAACAACAGCAACAGCGCAACGGGACCACCGCAAGAACGCGAGCGGCCCGCCAGAGAAAAGACGGGACCAAAAGCGCGAAAGCCGTCAAGCTCGGGGGTAAATCGAGCAAAAGAGCTGTCCTGAAGTTCGACAAGCGTCGCTGGCGACGAAAAGAGACAGGCGTTCGGAACAAGGGACAGGCCTCCCTGAAACTTCGGCTCACCTGGCGTTCGACGCGCGTCGAGGTGCGTGTTAACCCTTTCGTTGCGCCTCCGAGACAGAGCGAATAAATCGCTGTAAGCTTCTCTACTGTATCTAATCGTCTAAACCGAAAGATGCGACTCGAGGGAAACGTTGAATCGGTAAACCAAAAGGATTCGAGAGCACCAAGGCTCGAAGCAACGAAAGGGTCAAGTCGAAAACTTGCTAAAGAAACACTACTCTAGGTTGCACAAACCATCAGGCACTAACAAGGTCAAGGACAATCCTCGTAAACAATCTCTCTTTCTCTCTCTTTCGCTTTCTCGCACACTTTCTCTCCCTCTCTCTCTCCACTAAAGCTCTATGAGTAAGCAAGGAACAAGGAAGAGTAGACAGTAGTATTCCACTTTGGACGACAGAGATCCGCCACGGTTTAGCGCCTGAAAAACTCGGCTGCGCGCGACGCGAACAGAGAGTGCAAGCGTGACAAAGAAAAGCGTGTCGTTATTCGATCATACAGATACAATGTACAATGGCGGAACACTGGAATCGATCAATCTCGCTGAGAGAGAGACCCCTTTTACTCGATCCACCTTGTGTGTCCTGTTATATCCTCCTAAGGTACTCTAATCGAAGCAACTGCCTGGCCTGGCCGAGAACCACACACACCGCCCCTCTACCCCCTGCACGTGCGTGCGACCGATTCCTCCCCCCGAAAAAGAAAAACAAATGCATCGACGGCCGCGCGTACCTTGGGCAGGTCGCCCCTGTTGCTGTCTTCACTGCTCGTGAAGGTGCTAGAGGTGTCTATCCCGGAGTCTTTGGTCGCGCTGTCTTGGCTACCCTGTCGATCGACCTCCCAGGACCACTCCTCGTGAGGGCCGCCGACATTGGTCCCACCGTCAAATCGCACTGTCTTTTTCCCCCTCCTCTCCGTGAACCTGGTGGACACGCCCACATACAGAGATGCGGAACGAGCTACTCTATGGTTGCCTGGTGTGTATTGTGTTCCTGTTTCGTTTTCTTTTCTTTTTCGTGGTTAGAGTAGAGGTGTTCATTGTTCGTGGGTGTCCGCGTAGCCGGAGGTACGTTCCTCGAGAATCGTGGCCGATTTTCGGATTTCGGATTTATTTTTTTCCCGAGGTTGCCAGTAGAATGACGAGTCCGTGTCAGCGTCGTCGTTCATGATCGTCGTCTGTCCTTGCTCACGGGGCTCGACACCGGGAAGAGGATCACGCGAGGAAGAAGAAGCGAACGATCCGATACGAGATTCGGCATCTCGGCCGTCGCCAGAGACCGGCAATCCCGGGACGTACACGAAATTGCGAATCGCGGGGAAAGTGTTCCGCGGATTGGACGAGAAAAGTGAAAATTGAATGAGGAACGAACTGAAAAAACAATACACGGTTTCGCCGATCTTTTCTTTTTTTGTCTTTTTTCGTTTGCACACGCACCTCCTACTGTCGCCGCGCCACTCGTCGCCGCTCCTTCGGAAACTCCGTCTGACGAGCGTGCTCTCCTCTTTTCGCGGCTCTCGCGGTGGATGATGACCATTATATTCGATGGTCATCGCGCCCGCGTTGTGGTGCCCGTTGTGGGGTCCGTTGTGCCTACGTCCACCGCCGGACATTGACATCGGACCTCCCGTATGGTGGTAGTACCCCTTCCCTACAGTAGATCCAAAACGTTTTGTTTTTCTTTTTCTTTTCTTTCGTTTTTCTCTCGTATCTCTCGCTATCGTCTCCCTTTCAATGTTCCCTCCGATTTTTCTCCTTTCCCCTCGCTTTCTCCCCCTGTCGCTCTCGCCTCTGAGCTATCTAGGCAACCTTAACGCCGCTATAGTAATCACCTCCCCGCCCGCGATTCTTTCCGACACTCTTCTCTCATAGCTACGCCCGCATCCTCGTTCGATACGAAATTCACGAGCTTTACAGACCGGCATTTCACAATTTTGGGATTCTGCCCCCAAGACTCGCTTCCTGATGCCTGCTGCTGGGTACACGGCATCCCTAACGTCCACAGTTTACTCATCCGAACCCTGACATTCATAGATCCGCGCTGTCGGCCGACCAAGTCTACGAACACCCGATTAACAAGTATTCTAAAAGAAGACGCGAATTTGCACGTTTTACGGACGTCCGGGGACTTGCGTGATCTGACGTGTCCGGGGAAAATGAAGGGACAGTGTCTATTATGGTTGTTTACTCGAAAATGTTCCTGGTAAACCGAAGACAGAAAATATTGAAAATCTACTTGCACAGTCCGAGTATATAGGAAGTAATAAGACGTTTTATTAATTTTGATATGTTCGAATTGACTGTTTGCAGATTTTCATACATTGCTGCTTACGTTCCTTTTCGTATTGATGTTGACTATGCATCTTTTATATATGCATAAAATATGTCGTCATTAGGCATCAATATCACTCTAACAATGAGAGGTTTTATGCCCTTCAACACTAAACCTGCCAAGCACAAACCGTACAAAAGTGAAACGTCTTATAGGAGGGAGAAGATGGAATTTAGTTAAACTTTATACGATTTCCATTATAATATGTGATTAACACGTTAACTGCCACGTCAGTCACATATGACTGACAGCGATTTTTGTTTTGAAACTCATTTTTATTATAAGATATCCAGATAAACCGAATTTTATTGGAGTCTTTCGAATTCAAAAGGATGAAGACAGCATCCCCTATGATAAATTTTTAATTTCTAGTTGTGGTTTCATTAATTAAATTACTCTGAGTTTATAAGAATTTCTGGAGTGGATATTTGGCACTTAACGTGTTAAATAAAGAAGTCCAGTAATTTCCTATGAAAACGTATTTACAATTTTACCGATTGCGAAACAGAAAACCGGTCATTTTGACAGGTTTAGTGTTAATGTGCTCAAGGTAGTCTATAGATTTTTACACATTTCTACCTACCCTTTACGATTTCCATTTACCCACGTACCCCTTTTGTATCCCTTACGTTCATAAAATGTATCGTTATTGTTACTATCGTCATAATAATAGAATGTTTTGTTCATTTCAATATAACGAACGTAGCCGTTTGTGGATGTGCATACATTTTTGCCCGCGCCTTTTGATTGGCGTTCATTGTCCCCCTTTTTGATTTACAGAATTGTTATTTTTGGTGTCATTGCAGTAACAAGATGATTTATACATTTTAATATTCACAATGTAACTGTTCGCAGATGCTCGCACATTTTTACCTGCGTCTTTATATCGACATTTGCTTTAACCCCCCCCCCCCGCATATTTGCAAAATAGTCGTTATAATTAGAATCACTGTAAAAACAAAATATTTTATATATTCTAGCATGTACAAGGCAGTTGTTCGTACATTTTCACCTGCGCCATTATATCGACATTTGCTGTATCCCTTTTTGCACACTCGCAGAATTTAGTCGTTGTAGATAGAACCACTGTAGGAATAAAATGTTTTATAGATTTTAATATTTACAAGGCAGTTGTTCGTACATTTTCAGGCATTTCTGGCTTCGTGTTACTCGCCCACTCTCTCAGACAAAGAAAGAAAAATCATTTTTCCAGGAATATCTGACTACAGCAAACCAGTCGCAAAATGTGTACTGTACCCCCTTTTGGTACACTCGCAGAATTTAGTCGCTATAATTGGAACCACTGTAGGAATAAAATATTTTATAGATTTTAATATTTACAAGGCAGTTGTTCGTATATTTGCAGGCATTTCTGGCTTCGTGTTACTTGCCCACTCTCTCAGACAAAGATAAAGAAAAATCATTTTTCCAGGATACGTCCGACTGCGGCGAATCAGTCGCAAAATGTGCAAAACGTCGGACTCTTCTCCCGAAATATTTGCAGTGCAGAGGTGTACGAGACTTTCGCGACCGACAGCATTGTGCCGCGTGTACTGCGGCATCCCTGCCCCGAAAAACCAGGGCTAAGACAGCGGTGCAGGCTCGCCCCTCGTGGGAAAAGTGTGAGGAACGGCGGTTCGAGCTTCCTTCTCGGGAGCCGTTCACGGACCTCCGTAACACGGCTGCCGAGAACGCCGAACCACCGGGTATATTATATACTCGCCCCGATGTGCCAGGGCTGTGTGTGTGTGTGTACTGTATGTGTGTGTACGTATGTGTGCGTGCACAATAGCGATGCCACCTCTCGAAAGACGACCGCCCGAGATTTCCCAGGTCCCCTCGGGGCCGCGAGTCTGCCGCCCGATATATTCTATCCGGGGGACGAAAATCGGAATTCTGCACGCTCGCAAAGCTACGCGAAAATTGATCTCGATAGAAAGAATCGGTGAATTTCGGTTCCTTCAACCCTTAGACGTCCGAGTAGAAGCCAAGCGGAGAATGGTTCGATTTTACGCAATAATAATTTAATCACATATGCTAACCCTGGGACGCTTCAGATTCGAAATGGCTTAAAGTCGGCTCAGGGAAGAATCATTTTCTGTTCTTATAAAAGAGCATAACTTAACCCTTCACGGTCCGGAAGTAATTCAAGATTACTTCCCACCTGGTCCAAGCTATTTTTTATACGAAGAGAGTATAGAAAGGAAAATATTTATATATTTTTTTATTTTTGCCGCCATATACGCGGCATTAGACCCAGTAAGTAAAAGTGCCATGCCGCTTGTATGGTGGCATTGGTCTGTTGAGGGTTAAAAATAAAAGTGAAAATAAAAGCAGAATTTAATAACACTGTCTTATTATTTTCTATTTATGGAAATCATTAATGGTTGAAACAACTATAAATTTCAGTTCCGTCCTTCGTAATCGATGCAGTAAATTGTGCATAGAGATTCAATAAAATCAAACTGTTAGCTTCCTAGTTAAATTTTTATTTGGAGGAACTTCTCGAACTCTGTGGACATTGTTTAATTTTTGGCAAACAGGGTTTTCCAGGGTCAATGCGCAAACGAAATTTTTTAGAGATTAAAAAATTGTAGAAATGGGGTTTGAGCACACTGAAATTGATGTTGGAGGTTAAGGGTTGAAGAAGAAGCGTGCGAGAATAGGAGCGACCGCCCGAGATTTTCAAGTTTTCGTATCGGAGCTGAGGATTGTGGGGGTTGTTTCTCGGTGGAATTCCGCACGCTTGGAAATTGTACGCGGCCGGGCGCCGCGTGTCGTGAAACAGCATTCAACGTATTGATCGGAGGGATCGATGGGACGGTAACGTTGTCGGATCAAAGAACAAGCGTGCGAGAATTCGGGGTCACGGGGTAGAATGTTGCGGGATCGCCCGCGGGAGAATCTCCACCGGAACACACGCGGCGCCCGTTGTGTGGGCGTTACATGTCTTCGAGACGAACATCGAGGAATGTAGGAATGCTGGGAGTATCTGGTGAGCGATACGTGTACGTGGCGTGAGTGAGGTGTAAACGATATATGGTATACCTGTGCACGATTCGTAGCCGTCCAAAGTAGAACAAATAAAATCTGTTACAGCTCTGCCGACCGATCGCATCGATCAACATACTCGTAATCAATATACTCTTCCGACGCGTTAACAATCGCGAAGCGGCCTGGCATTTTAATTTTTAAAAACCAGGAGAACGAGTGATTACAACAAACAATTTCGAACGGCTAGAAAATGGAAAATCGAGGGATTATGATAAAACAGAGGATCGCAACGGCGTTTCGAAAATTCAAATCACGATATCCAAAGGCAAAAGAAATTCGGCACGTTCCGGAGAACCGATGGAAGAACGAAATATCGCGGAAATGGCCGGCGAGCGCCACGTGGCCGCCCACGTGTCTCTTGGCCAATCGTTCGCTCGTTTTCGGGCGTCGTTAGGCTCGTAGAAAAAGCCCGATGGCGAATTGAATCCGACGAAAAACGGGGCCCAGAGAAAATGAAAAAGCTCCTTTCGACTCTTCTCCCCCGATTCGTCCGATCGACGCGATTCTTTGTGCCGCGTTAGAATCGCGACCGGTCGGCAGATGACGTACACACACATGCACACGCATACGCAGAGATATACATATAATATTTATATATATATTTTTTAGGTAGATATATATGTATGCGATCGGTTCATATGTATATATATAGCGGAAAACGAACTGCCTTATTGGAAAATTAGTAGGTACCGCGATAAACTGACGATTCATTCTGTCCCCGGGCTTCTCCCTCACGCTCCTGGAAGTCACCACCATGGACGGCGGTTTTTCCCCTAAAAGGCGATCTCTCTTTAAGTCACACATGTTGCATGATTATGTGCACGGTTGTATATTTTTTTTTGGGTAGGGTAGGAATATGTATATGTATTTATCGTTTCTGTTAACCGGTAGAGCAACAAATGCATCATTCTCGTTGGACGAACGACGCGACCCTACGCGACCCTACGCGACGCGACGCGACGCGACGCGCGATCACGCGAGAGACAGACACAGCACGCGCCGCGAAACATAAATCTCTCGAACACGTGCGAACGTCGGTTCATAAATAAAAGAGAACGTGGACAGAAAAATCACTCGGACGTAAGATAAACAGTTCCGCTACTTGGTTCACACAACTCTGAAGGGGTTATAGTGTAATAATAAATATACACAGGTTGTTTCCAATTTAGCGATACAACTACAAACAAGGGAATTCTACGGAAAGAAATAAATTGAAAAGAGTGGTTCCAAGCAAGCTTTCATTCTCGAGAAACTCGTATTAAACAATTCGTCGGGACTCCTCATGCATTGGTACTTACAAGATGTAGAATCGGCAGGCAATGGTCAGCCAATTCAACATAGCACGCAGCTTGACGAACCTTCAAATCTATTTCGACACCGTCTGCATTCTAGGTCGTTTATGCTAGACTGTTCTAGGCTTTCGAAATGTCTAAAAAAATTCCGGAATACGTATTGGAGTGCCCATTTTAATATATAATTTTTGGAACCTCAAGTGTTCGAAGCATCAACGGGAAAAATAAATATGGAAAATAAATTCAAGAGTGAAATTTCGGTGTGGACATAAACGACCCTGGTTGCCCACGGGAGTTGCTTTTCTCGAGAACGAAACCTCGGAGAGAAAATTTTGTTTCCACATTCTCGATTTATTTTACCATCCAGATTCACTTCCTTTTGTTTAGTTGTATCGCCAGATTTGCAGCACCCCGTATAACTGTCGTTTAAAAACACACTGGGGATCATCTATATGCTATGCTCGGTTTCGATGCAAAAGAACAGGGGGGGGGGCGGGGTTCCATGTAAAAAGATAGTAAAAAGAAAACGGTCACTGCTATGGTATATATATGTATATATGTATATATAAACTGCACTATGGAACAATCGAACACTGTACTAAAGTATGGTAAAATCGCAATGTTGCAGGCAGTGTCTGGTGTTCTCGCTACGCGCAAGAAGTAAGTCGTCGTTTCGTTTTATGATTTTTCGCCCCGGCTCGAGAATTCGATCTGGGTCGATTGATTCTGGAGGGGAGGAATAGGCTTTCATGGTAGGGAGGGGATTCTGGGGAGGGGATCAAAGAGGGGAAAAACGTCTCGTTCGTCGCCGCTGCAAATAAGGCAGGGGATACCGTGTCATAAAACTGGCAAATTGGCCATACGATCGCCACGCGATCGGCTTACATCCCCTATGTGACCGAACGTCTTTCCGACACGTGGAAAAGAACGGAGAACTACCCTCGGACGGCGGTGGCTGGGTCTATTTCGATCCTGATTGTCGACAATTTCATTCGACTTACTATTTCTAAATGGAAACCTAAGCACTTGCAGTCCGAATAGTTAATCTTATTTTTTGTCGCTGATCTCATTCGCGGCTGTTCGTAATTATTAATCGTTTGTGGCTTGAATTGTTAATTTTACTTAATGCAACCGATTTTATTCCCAGCTGTTCGCATTTATTGATCATTTGTGGCATGAATTGTTAATCCTACTTTTTGTTGCGAATTTTGATCGTGGCTGTTCGTAATTATTAATCGTACGTGGATTGAATTATTAATCTTTTTACACGTGGCTGATCGTAATTATTAATCGTTTGTGGCTCGAATCGTAACGGTCATCGTCGAATTTATTTGTAGCTGTTCGTAATTATTAATCATTTTTAGCATAAATTCGTAATTTTATTTCCTGCGTTGCTGATTTTATCCAGGATATTTATTGACTATTTCAATAACAAAAATACTTTATGGACATACTTTATGGACATTAAGCTCTCAATGAGTGTAGATTTTTTCAAACACAGGAATATCAAGTTTCGTTTCTATCATTTTTCAAACATTTGCTGCATCTTTTTATAATTTTATTTCGATCATACTAGTAGCACAAACTTCCACAATATAACAAATATCAACGATATTTAACACTGAATCTACCACGGTCAAAATGGCCAGTTTTCTATTTCACAATTATTGAAATTATAAAAACGTTTTCATAGGAAATTTACTTCTTCGTTCAAGCACATATTGTAATAAAAATTGTACAGCGTTTAAGTAAATTTAATCTTCTCCATTCTACAAAACGTTTCACTTTTATATGTTTCGTGCTTGATAGGTTAAGATTGACAAAGATGTTAGCACAATTTATATATTCTAATATACCCCGGCATAATAGCCAGCGAGATGTCCAAAAGCCACCCCCGTCCGCGAGTTGAGACTCATCGGTCGCAGTCGCCATCTTCGGTGAATCGGCGCGTGTGATGAGCGCTGGTGCTCTTTCTTAAAAATAAAACCTGGTGAGAGTGTTGGTTGTACGGTTGCAACCCCTTCATCGAAACGCGTCCCATTTTAGCAACCCCCGTGCCGCGGAGGGCGGCAAACGTTCGGAGCTTAAAGCCGTAGCGATAATCGGTATTCCGCGCGAAAGGCGGGAATCCTTTGCATAATCAGGCCCCAATACCGCTACAAAGTGTTACGCGGCGCGGCGGGCAGAAAACGTTGATACCGTGAAACCAGGCAGCCGAGGGGGTGAGAGTCAAAGGGTGTGTTTTAAAGCGCAGCCGAGGCAGCCGGGTATAGTCACGCATCCGCGGCCATGGGATCCTATAAACGCGCCGGTGTGTGTATTTTTTACTGAACGATGCTCTCGCGCCCGTAATAAATAGAAAACTCGCGCGCACCACGCGCAACGGGGGTAGTTGCTAGAAAGATAGAACGCGTAACTGAGAGAAAAAGGGAGAGAGTGTGAGAGAGAGGGAGAGGGGATGGGAGAGTAAGAGAGAGAGAGAGAGAGAGAGAGAGAAAGAGGAATATGGAGGGGATGGGAGAGGGGAGCAGACATGGCGCGCGGATCCGGCACACGGAGTCTTAATTTAAAAGTTAGATGACACCGACTCACCGCATATAAATCACTCCGGGATTCTACCCACTGGCGATCCTCGCCCCCTCGCTTCCAACCCCCGGTATCTGGTTCGCAGACCGCCCACGCGAAAAACATCCCGGAATTTACGAGGGATTGATGTACCCTAAGTAGAACAGCCTATTTACACCGCCGCCGCGGCCAGAAGCGTGGGACCGCATGCATCATCGTACTCTCGCCTAACTGAATTCTAATCGTTCGTCCGTCCGTTCTCAAATTCATTGTTTTATGGGTCGTTCGCCTCTGGATTCCAAACGTCTCAACCCTTTCCATAAATTTCATCAAAGAACTGGCCAACAGTTGGTGTACTGCAGGCACATTTTACTGTTCATCTTCTAATTCATGATTTTCTAGATCGTCCGCGAAGGGGTGGAACATGTATTTTTCAACCCCTTCAAGCTGAACTTCTTCCAAGAAGTGACCGACGATACATTTTACTGTTCATCTTGTGATTCACTATTTTGTAGATTGTTGGTTCAAGGGGTGCGTATTTATTAACCCCTACGAAGATTAATTTCTTTAGCCAAGCATGTCATAATTATTTCGATAAAAAGTATATAGACTAGTTTAGATTGTATCACTCTTAAAAATAATGTTCTCTGAATATTTTGTTATATCAGAAATTTTAGACAGTGATTCCAAATTGTCTTAGTGTAGTATTGTAGTAATTTCACATAATTGACTGCAAAGAGATGGCTGTATGAACAACCAAAATGTATAAACTTGAAGCCTCGATATCTGCAATCTTTCACATAAATCTCAATCTTGAAGTGCATCATTTCAATGCATATTAATTGTCAAAAAGAATTCCAAAATGGCCTCTAAGCAACCTGCTTGTGCCCAACACTCAAAATTATGAAATTTCTTTAGCTTCTACTGCAGAGTCATATTATTACAATCTACTACAACAGGCTTGTATATTCAAACAGCTGGCAACGGCAACAATAAACGAGTCCGAAAACCTTTAGAGAGGTGCAATTAAAAATGGTCCATCAGCGTTGACAGAACGCCACGCTTCTGACCACCGACGGTCCCCACAACGAAAATCGTCGGTGATTTTCGACGACGAACTAGACGAGCCAGGTGTGAAACAGCGACGTCACGAGCCAGGAGATATCCAGGGTCCACGATGTCGGCGTTAATGCTACCGGGACGTCGGTTTTTATTAGACATCCGGTCCGGGGAAGAGGCACCGTATCGTCGTCGATCCTGGCGATATCGTGGCCCGTAACTCCGACGTATTAACTATATGAAACGACGCAGACTTTTCTGTGTCGTGGACACGTCGTGACGTCAAGTGGAGAGAAGGGACTGGAACACAGGAAAGACAGAGGCCTGTGGCTCTGTGTGTCTGTGTGTGTCTGTGTTAATCTACGGGGGAAGAAACGTTCTCCGTGAACGTACACGTAGTTCCTGAAAACGAATTAAAAAATCTGTTTAATAGAATTTCAACGGTGAGATACGAGGGGTACCAGGAGAATTTCTGGAAGGGGGTGGCAGTTGAGGGGGATGGGTGCTTGGAGGGGGGTGTAGGACTGTCAAAGGTGGCGGTAATCAAAGGCAGCAGGCTCGATGAGAGGCCAAAGCGTGGCCGTGACAATTTATCCTTCGCCTCTCCGTCTATCCTCGTCCGCCTCGGATGTATCCGGTGGACGTCGCAGCTCCTCTCTGGAAATCCTCGTTAAAGGGATGGTTCTCGCGAGCTGCGAGCGCGCGCGCGCGCGTAACGGACTTACCTCTCGGAACTTCTACAAACTAATTGTATCTCTAGTCACTAATTGTATTGTGTGCATCTACGAATGGGAGCAACAACGCCGTCCGACTTCAAGCCGGCCGCTCACTTTTACTCTCGCGCGAAAGGCGAAACAGCGAACGGGCCCGCGAACAAACTCGCCGATCGCCGATCGATCAATCCTTCCGACGGATCGAGCAAGATTCTCTCGGTGGCTCGCGGATTTGGCGAGGGAGGATCGTGCTATCGACTCTCCGATGCTCTGCAGATTTCGTCGCGGTTGCTCGCTTACGCAAAAATTAGGCGAAGTAACACTGGACGATCACGATGTTTAAACGTTTTAATGTTGTATTTTATTTGTCTGGGGTACTTTTGAGAGCACCACACCTTGAATGTGTAACCCTTTTAACACTCGAGCGACATTGAACGCGTCTCCCCGATTGGTATCTCCGAAACAATGATGATAATTATTGTTATTATTATTTACTATTCACTCAGTTTGTTATTGTCAATGTACTACGATCCTTCATTTGTATTTCTGTTTTCTTTCTCTCTTTTATACGTTCTACGGTATTCCTATTGTCAGCTCAAGGAGACGTGTTAGGACAGATATATTGTAGAAAACACCAACGTCTTTGTCAATTGTGTGGAAAATAGGACTCCAACTCTGTCACACTCAAGTTGTTAATAAGTGCGTTAATTTACCCTCCTTGACTCGACAGGTTGGACAGAGCGTATATTTTTGTCAATTATTTGTCATATACTTCAAAGAATAAACGTTGAATGAAGTATGTTAATTCTTAAAACAAACTGGTTCTCTAAAATTATTAAAAAACGATATGCAGCCATAGACAGCTTTGAAGCCTGAACCTTAACTCTGCTGATTCTGCAAGCCTTGTTCAACCCAACCACATTTCTATTTCATTTTATTAAACGTCATATTACAATTGTGTAATTCTGTCTCCCTAATCGCGCGTTCATTTGTATTATACGTACAAGATTGACATTACAGGCAACCCTCAGACGATCCACATAAGGAAGATCCACAAGTTGTCTTTGTTTAGGTACCGTGAAACATTTTATTTATTTCAATCCACGATGTAAAATTTATTTCCTGAAAATGTAACATTACGAATGAAACATAATTGGTTGAAACTAATTCTACTATTTAACTATTTCTGAGGATCGTACAAGATCCAAAAATAAGTATGAAAGAATTTGTGCAAATACACACGTTCATCTGTTTTCCACGAATTGTTCAGATCGGACAGATTAAGCTGGAACATCAGCAGGGTTAAGTCTCCGGTAAATATTCGTTTTGTCGATTCAGAGTCGTTGCAGGAGTTTCGAACAATTGTTGGAATAATGGTGGCTCGAGTCGAAAAACGGGAGGCATCGCGAGGAGAATCCGCGTCGACGTCGTTCCTAATAAGCGCGATCTCCGCATAGCGGCTGCCCTGGCTATCTGCATCACCGCGTATGCACCAAACGCGTAGCTGCACTACTGCCGGCGCGGCGTTCAGTACGTTAGCGTTGTATGCGACGCGGCGTGCGTCCGTGAATGCGGGGGAACCAGGTGTGCACGGCGAAACCAGCGACGCGCCCGATTATACAGTCCGCGGTTCCAGAATCCGGGCGTCGCGGCGCCTAGCCCGTGCATACAAGTCTCTCTCTCTCTCTCTCTCTCTCTCTCTCTCTCTCTCTCTCTCTCTCTCTCTCTCTCTATCTCTCTATCTCTCTCTCTCTCTCTAAGCCCCTAATCTGCCCCCGTTGAGGTTGGGCCCCAGAGACAGCCGGCAGAATTTATTTTCCACCGTACGAATCGGCGACTTTCGCGCGGAATGAAATTAACGCGACACCCTTTCAACCATCACTGAGCAAATCTGAGATCCTGAAGCAAATCTTAACCTCCAAACCAGCATCAATACTTAATCATTTATAGTCTGCAATACTGTTTTCAATTGGAATAGAGAAAATAAAGAATAGAGAATTAATCAAAGTAAATGCTCAAACATTTTCTGCTTTCTTTTCCCTGGAACAATATGTCTGACTTTTAAGAACTTCGCTATAAAAGTTGAAATAATGCTATTGGAGTGCTAAGTTAATCTTTAGAATGCAGTCTTTGTTTTAATCTTTGATTTGTTCCATTGTTTGTTTCGTTGCTTGCCTTCACTATTAAAATAGTTTATCAAATGCAACGCACTTTCTCCAATAAATGTTCAAACAATTTAACAGGAGGAAGTCGTAGGACACTCTGAAAGACTTATAGTAAAATCTTCGTAAAACGAAGACACATAAACTTCTGACATCAAATTTCATTATTTTTCTGTTTGTATATACCAGAAAATGTACCACTTCTTCCTGATTATATTTCAGCTAACTTAAGCATTTCTTTAAACTATAATATTATGAACAGAGTATAACTAGCTGACTGCAAACGTCGACTTCGATTTCTTTTAATAATGAACTGCTTCGAAGAATCACATTGACCTTCCTATTAAAACTGGATCATTCAAGGTCCTTCAATTTGTTTCTAAAATTTCGTCCATGTTCTTGGCAACATATGGCACATACTTACATCTCTGTACAATTACACGAACGTTGCACGACACACAAAAATAAGAAACCATGAAGTCTATCGATTAAAATGTTACCGAACATCGTTGAAAATGTTCAGCATTCGAGGCAAGGAACAAAACTGGAACAAAAGTGCAAAGACTGGCTTCCGCAAGAAAGCTGGCAAGTACCTGGAAGATTGATCGCGAAGATCACAGCAGAACTGTCCGGTGCGACAGCATAGTGGCCAGCACAGCATCGAAAGGGTTAGTATGCCGCGCAGTGGAAGCCACGGGGCGAAGTTTATAAAGTTTTTCCCGGGGCCGGGACTCCCGTAATATCTTATGCATTCCGAAGAGCTGCGCGAACGGGATCGAAACGCGCGGGGTTCTCCGCGGAATGAGAACTTTGTATTCGGAGCGAGTGATTTTGTTGCATCCGGGCGATGGCGTGCCGGCTCCCCCGCTAGTAAACAAAGTAATTTCAATCCCGCCAGTCGGTGCCGGAAGCGGATAATGCCGGGGCAAGAACCCGGGCCAGCTGAAAGACGACGTCGGATCCAACTGCCGGTCGCTCGACCGTCAAATTGCAATGTCTTCGGATTAAATTTCGATGGAGCTGCCAGCGGAGGCCAACCATCGACCTCTGTGTCGTAGGCGAATCGGTCTGGCTGCACAAAGACCTGTCCGGTTTCAAGATGGAGAAAAGCGTCGATAGCCCGACGTCGATTCTTCTCGAAACTCGGGCCAAAAAAGCCCGGTGAAAATCAGTTTCCCTTAACCAGTCGAATAATAACTAGTTTTGTACATTTTATTCTATAATTATTGAAACTCTAGAAATCTTTCCATGCGAACTGATTGAATAAATTGTTCTATTCCAACACGTATTATGGTACAAGGCGTGCCGATCATATTTAGTGTTAAAATGTTACGAACAGGACGAATTTATTAACTGTACAAATGATGTTAAATATAGTGTGCATCATTTATGTTCGGATATAATGTTATTCAATACTATCACCGAGTGTAACTATCGCCAATTCAATAAAGCTTGTTATCACAGGATTTGATGCAATGCGGAGCATATGAAATGAGTGCTCATTAACAAGCACATTTTAGAAAAATCTATACAGAAAATGGTCGAAGTGTTACGATCATTTTTAGCAATAGTATTGTATAGTGCATAAAACGGAGTTTTACCCGAAGGCTTACTAGTAGTGCATCGTTAAACAGTGCACACTTAACTTCAAAGCTACTTAGTAATTCTCAAGTTATTGTTTCCAAACACTGAAATATTCTTTCCTGACATTTGGTACCGAGTTCTCAATCTCATTAAATTAAATTTTATTTTAGTTTAATCGAGAAAGAGAAGAAATAAAGAGAATCACAAAGATTGAGTCTCACATTAGAAACTCATTTTTTTATCTAGTATATACTTCTCCAAACTTCATTTTTATTTTGCTCAGAAAGAATCAAATCTTTTTTTACCGTCAACAGTTCAATAGATTGCAAAAGAATGCATGTCTCAGGTTTTACATGTCCGTCGAATCACCATTAAAAACGACTGCCCCTATCCCTAAACGATCCTAACTAAATTCTGGCCACATTTATCAAAAAAAAAAAAAAAAAAAAAAGAGAGAAATGGAACGTTCCCTCGTAATTAAACGATGCAACGAGTCGCTGCTTTCGTCCGATCATTATTTATTGCTGGACCGTCCGCCGGCGTGTGTATAGCCGATCCGCCGGCGAGCGGATCCGCTTTTGTTACAACTGCCGGTCGCCGCGGCGAGGTTCTAATAAAACTTTCCCTGCAAAATTCAAGAGACAGTCTCCGGGCTGATCTTTGCACCCGGGCCGTTTCATCATGAATTCACCGGATCCCCATGACACAGATCCGACGCGGGAAATGTCACGGATCCAGCCGGAAACCGGCAATGCCCGTGACACCGACTCTGCCGGGGTCCGTGCTCGCTCTCTCGCGAAAATCCGTGCGCCGCTCCCTCGAGCCGATGCCACGGAATTTTTCCACGGTTTCTAATAGGTTTCCGGTTCTGTCAGCGTCCGGGTAGCCGAGAGAGAGAGAGAGAGAAAGAGAGGCGAGAGGAGCTCTTCGGATTTCCCAGCGCGGCGTGGCCTCGGGATCGATCCGAAGCTACCGGTGTGTCGGGCAACGTAAACACGCCGGTGCCGGGGATAACTATTAAAGCGAAAATTACCCAGGTGCGTGACGCACGAGCCAGTATTTATGCAAAACCCATGACGCGGACACCATGCCGAAAATCTCCTTCAAGCTGCCCCAAAAGGAGCGGATGAATGGACCCTGTTTCCTGAAGAAAAAGATACACGTTTCTCTCTATCTATCACTTTCACCCTCTCTCTCTCTCTCTCTCTCTCTCTCTCTCTCTCTCTCTCTCTCTCGGTTCAGCTTGGTTCCACAGGCCAGAAATAGCGACGAGGTAGATGTTTGAGCTCGCCCACGTGTTGGCCGCGTGACGTCACGTTGTCGGCCGTGTGGGCGTCGCGAGCGAGTGCCGGGATCCAGGGGGTGAGCCACGGTTATGGTGGGAGCCATGGTGGGGAGAGACTAATTTGCAGAGAGAGGGGGGGATGGATGGAGAGTCACAGGACCCGTCGTCCTCCGTGGGAACAGAAGAAACAGCGTGAAGCGAACCAGAAACGGAAAGATACGCCGGGAAATGTGAAGACACCGCTGGAAGATGCTGAAACGTTGATAGTTGAAGAGTTACGGGGATCGCCGGAGTTCCAGGTGAAGATTCCTGGCTCGAGGAAGTTAAACGGCCCCGGCGTGACCGAAACATTCTTCCCCGAACTTCTTCCGGGGCAGCGTTCCCTCCGAGTTTTTCCTGGCCGGGTGCTCAACGTTTCGGTTAACGCTCGACAAAGGTAAAAGGATTATGAGAGAGTCGGGAGAGAATGGCGAAGAGAGAAATCTCTTTTTTCCCGAGGAGAGAACGAACGAAAGACGCTGCTGATGCTGATGTTGATGCTGCTGCTCTGCGTCTCCGAGGGGAAAAGGAGTGATCGTAGACAAAGAGAGAGAGCAAACTAGAATAGGGAAAATAGAACACGCCAGGTAGAAAGAAATATAGGCGAGAAGAATTGAGAAATGGGGGCGAGGAAAATCGCATCTAACCAAAAAGTACCTGCATTTACCAGTTAAAAAAGAAACGGCGAACAAGCTAGAAAAAAAGTAGGAGGGGAAAAAGGAAAAGAAGCCCAGCGCCGAGGGGGCGAGGGGGAGGTGGAGGAGGACGGCGAGGGTGAGAATTGAGGAAAACAGAGACGGAAGGGCGGTAAACGGGTCTGGCGAGCTGCGGAGCAAGGGGAGGTGGTTATACGGGCTGGCGAGGCAGAGAGAGAGAGAGAGAGAGAGAAAGAGAGAGAGAGAAGCGAAAGGGATACCAAGGATCAATGCAACGACGAGACCGGGAGGGCAGAACCCGAGAATTCCCGCAGGATACCCGCGCGATATGCCGCGATACACGATCGCGGAGATCCGATCAAGGATTTAACGGCTGCGAAGATAGCCGTGGTGGCGATCAGGCGTCCACGCATCCTTGGCCAAGTCGATGCACGAGAAGAGGATTCGAGAAATTGGAAGAAAATTCACCGTCAAGGATTTCTCCTCCGCCGGCTGATATTTTCGCTCCCGGACGAAAAAACAGGCTTACCCGCGTTCCTCCCGATACTCCTCGCGCGACTCCCGGGAAACTCGCGACTTTTCTATAGAGATCCCGGAGATCTAGAACTCGTCCCTCGGTCTTTGTGCCGATATGATTGAACCCCCGCCGATCGGCCCGACCGTTCCCGATCCGGCATCAACGATCGGGCACTGGAAATTACAAACGAAGATGTATTAAATCAATTTCGATCCTGTCGTCCTGGGTCGCGAGAACAGATCACTATCGGGAGAACGGTGTCCGCGATAGAGAGAGAGAGAGAGAGAGAGAGAGACCTATCTCACGAGAGAAAACAGAAGAAGAAGAAAAACGGGAGACACCGATACCCAAGCGACTTTGCGACGCGTCATTTCTATTTTGCGACAGCTCCTCTCCCTCTCTCCCTCACTCACTCTCCCTCACTCACTCTCACTCTCTCTCTCTCTCTCTCTCTCTCCTTCTCTCTTTCTCTCTCTCCGTCTCTCTTTCTCTCTCCCGGTGATGTGCATCTCGATGAATCGGTTCACAGTTCGCCGATCCGGTATCTAATCAGCCGTGATCCACACGTACCTGCATCCACGCGCGCACACACACGCACGCACGCACATCGATGGACGATGCTAGTGTGGCAGGTGTGCTGGTGCGCCGTGTTCTCTATTCCCAAGCAGTTCGAAGCCGGCTCGAATGCGTCGCACAAAAGCGACCGAGCGCGACGCGCCAGTGTGTCGAGTGATCTCGTCAACACACGGCACGAGCGAGCTCGCGTCGTAACACAGCGACGATCCGGCCGTCGGTAACCTAAATTTACTCATTAGCCAAGGATGAACCCGGTCCCTCTCGCATCCCACCGCGGGCGCGGGTTCGGGCTCGGGCTCAGGCTTGGGCGAGCACGCCTTCGCGATAATGCAGTATCGCTTTTCATCTGCCACTCCATTCGGTCCGATCTCTAGCTGCGCGCGTAGAGTAGACCTACTTTCCCCGTACCGAGTATTTCAGATCCATGTTCTCTCTCTCTCTCTCTCTCTCTCTCTCTCTCTCTCTCTCTCCGCTCTCTCTAGCTCTCGCGAACACAGAAACGCGATCGGTCCATTTTCCCGATACGTTCGAGCTGACCGGACTCTCGGCTCAGCAGCCGTTGTAAACCACCGGCCGTGCAGCTCGTAAACCCAGGGTATTACGTTCGTCTCCCCCCCCCCCCCGAAAAACCAGCCTCTTCTTGGACCCAGAGACTTCTTGGATCGCAGTGGAGAGAAGCTTCTCCACTCGGTATCGCAGGAAAGCGTGCGAGTCTTCGGAGCGACGCGCAGACAGCCTAGGAGGCGAGGCGTGGTTTTAATCCCTTTACGAACACGCGTACGCGGCGACGCGGGAGCTTTTTCAGACTGCATGAGCATCGGATCGGTCGATTACACTTTCCTTGGTCGGCTCGCCTGTAAATATCCGCGGTACAGGTGCACACACTCTCCGTAAACCAATTATCCGGTGACACGGAAAGCCCGTGGCTCTCCTCGTGCAGCGAGCGGTTTCAAGGGCAGAGCTGACGCTCCCGACTAGCTAGCTCTCTCGCCCTAATGTCTCCATACCCCCATCTCCTACCGCCGATCCTCCATGGCGCGGCAGCAGCCTCACTGACGGTAATTCGACGGTGGATTTGACGTTTAACCGCGCCGCCGCCACCGCTGAATTGTACGAATGGCGCCGCGAGGATGTGACATCTCGAAAGAGCAACGGGCCAATATTGCTGTCAGTGTCGATCAACTTCCGGGAAAAACTGTCCGACCGAGCTAAGAAAGAGAAGTTAACGTGGCCCCGATACCATAATCGAACACCCCGTGCACCGTCGCGCGTACGTGTACACATACACCGGGTTTCGGTGGCGCGTTCGCTACCCGGGTCTCGTAAGAATCGGGTCGCCACTTCGAACCTCATTTTCTCGCTCGACCCTACAACCGCACCGCCGCGGAAAGCACGGTGAATTATCTGCCATAATTCCAGGCCGGGGAGCGAGCCCGTGTTTCGATATTAAACGGTGTAACTCCGCGGGCCCGGACTCGCCGCGCCGGAGCAAATAAACCCCGCCCACTGGCTGCGTTTTATCCGCGCGCGAATTCCAGATTCCTCGCATTTTTAACGATCGCCCCGTGCAGACGCCGCAACGCGCGGCAAATCCGCTTCGAACCGCTACGCGGGGAATTCATCAAGCTTTGTCGCGAGCTGATTCGAGAAATTCGCAAGATCCGGTTTTTACATCCTTGGCCGCTGCTAGAGACTCCGTCCTCGGACTGTTGGGGCTCGTTGAGAATTAGGGTTGTTAATCAAATAGCTCCCTTTGATTTTGATGAATTTTAAGGAAATTCAAAGATGCATGTTTTTATTTTTCTTTTTTAGATACCATCATTTTCAGGGGTGAAAGTAGCTCTCAATGTTGGGGTTATACTTTAACCTTCTCTAACCCTGTGGGGCACTTATACTTTAACCCTCATACGCTTCAAGCTTAAAAAATTCTCCAATATTTGTTCCTAAATAGGGCGAAATGTTTCGTTTCTTCTCTGTTTGTCTTACGCTTTGATATACTTAGGTGTTTAACATGTGACATTGTGAGTACAAATAATATGATCAAGTTCTTCGACGATGGTACACGGGTCCGTTCAGACTCGCAAATAATGCTACAAAATCATGGCCGACTTACACAGCTCCCGGAAAATAATTGAAATTGTCAATAATACAAAATAATGATCCACTCACACGGGCGTGTTGTATATGACATTGTGAATAGAATACTCCACTTTGACTTAGTACTACAGAATCATGATCGACTTACACGACTGTTTCAGATATGACATTGTGAATAAAATGGTCCACTTTGACTTAGTACTACAAAATCGACTTACACAGTTCCTGGCAAAGAATTGAAATAGTCGTCTGTCGAGATGCAACAGGAAGTACCATCTTCGAGAACGTTGAAATGGACCTGATCATAGCCGGTTGCGCAGCTGTTAAAAATTGTCCATTTTCCGTGAGTTGACGACATGAATGTGGATGAGTAACTTCCGAGTAACTATATCTAAGGAACGTATGAGGGTCAAGGGAGCTTGTCTGAACGTCTGTGCAGCTATGTCTAAGGAACGTAAGAAGGAGAATCAGTATAGAGGTATTAGCAATTAAAAGCACTAGAGTTTGTAGAAGTTAGAAGCATTCGGTCCCTGGGGACCGCTAGTTTCCAAGATAAGCAATCAATTACGGTTAGCAATCTTATTTGGGGAGGCTATTTTCATTCCCAACGTGTGAACGATGGCCGCTAAGAAAAAAAACGAACACACACAGAATACTTCCTCGAGGTCTATGTCCTATCTACTCGTTAAAACCAGAGGGCACTAATCGAACAACAGCCCTGGTAAGAACGACGAGCCCATCCACGAAGTGTCACATCCTCGTCGGCGCTTCGATCCATGTGTGTGTGTGTATATATAAATATACGGTCGCCTCTCGATTACTATAATATCACGGACACACAACATCTGAACGGAAGAAAAGATAGTGATTGTCGGTTGAGTGTAATCGAGAGAGGAGTAGAAGAAGGTGAACTCAACAGATACTTACATGGGCGTGTAACGCGACGGTCATTGGTTAGCATCGAGAAAAGAGCAAAGATCGCAACACGCGTGAGGGCGACTGCAACAACGGCCTAACACACATGTCGCGTCGTGTTCTCTCGCGGCTACTCTTCGGGGCTTGTATATAATTAAACCCTCGTCGGACCGAGGATTCGGCTGATCGATAACGCCGACCAGCGGAGAGAGAGCCGGTCGACGTAAGTCGAAGAGGGGGGTTTGGGGGGAGGGGAAGAAAATATAGAGTGATCGAACGTGGACTCACCCTTCTCGGACTCGTCAGGCTCGGGTGTGCTGCGCTCCTCCTCGCTGCTGCTGAAGCTCCTTTGGGGTTGAAGAGCGCCCTGCCCGCCCACGGACTGTGGGGGACGCGCACTCTGCATCTGATGCACCGAATGTTGCTGCGGAGGATGGACCTGGGATCGAGGTGGGCCAGCTTCTACCGTTGGCTGGCCATATGTCATCGAGAGGTCCGTGTTCTGGTCCTGCGAACCGAAAAAGCTCGGGATCTATACGGTTCCAGGGGGGACGAGGGGTCAGGGCGGAGGCGGGTGAGCGCGATCTCGCGCGCGACAACTGCTCGGCCAGCACAACTCGTCGCAAGAACTCGTCGCAGAGTAGCTCGATCGATAATCCCACGAGAGCGTGAATCCGGGAGGCGTTAACAGAGAATAATCCGTGTGCCGTGTGTTTTCGTCGGGAGACTTACGATTCTCGGTGGAGCAGCCTTCTCGAGAACGCTGTCCGCGTCGAACACAGAGAGAGAGACGGAGAGAGAGAAAGAGAGAAAGAGAAAGTGTAGACTCTACTAATAAGAAACAGAAACAGGAGAGATACGGGAGAGAGAGAGAGAGAGAGAGAGAGAGAGAGCTTATGCGTGTTATACTCATACTTCGGCTCCGCTAGCGTACTAAATTCTCTACCTACGGTCTCTTGCAGGATTCTCTAAAGTACAAGCGAAGAATGTTACTCTGGATCTTACGGTGGCAAACAGGGGTTCAGTTACTTCTAACTAGAAACGATGCTTCGATTAAGAACGAAAACGGTGCGCTGAAAGTATACGTCGCCGGCAAATACGGTGTTTTTCTGCCGGCTCGACTATATACAGCACGATGCGTCGTCGATGTTCGATAAAGGGGACGTGCTCGGTCGAAGAATGACGGTGGCGAGTATGTTCGATGCGGGATGATCGAAGGCGCGACAGATAAGATAAGTCGCGCGTGAATTGATTATCGGCGGGTTCCGGGGGACAGGGGGGCGGGGGGAGCGAGTGTCCAGCGCCGTCCCCACTTTTGTTTCGATTCGATAAAATCGGATCTTCCGGAAACTGGTCGTTCGACAGGTCTCTCGAGCACCGCCTACGCAAGAGTATGGGCTAGCGGCGCTCCCTACGCGCTCGCGACTCACAAGAAGAGCGAAAGAAAGACAGATAGAAAGAGCGCGCGCGCGCGCGCGTGTGTGTGTGTGTGTGTGTGTGTGTGTGTGTGTGTGTGTGTGTGTGTGTGTGTGTGTGTGTGTGTGTGTGTGTGTGTGTGTGTGTGTGGTTGTGTGAGGAGGAAGAGGACAGAGAGAGAGAGTGAGAGAGAGACAGAGAGAGAGCCGGCGTACTTGTTGAATGTTTAATTTTCCAAGAGTCTCGCAGCGTCTCGAGCGTTAACGTCATCGTCGGGACGAGACGGCTCGATCGAACGAGGGAATCGGGCTTCCTTACCGGGTAGATCTGTCGTTGGCGTTGGTAAGTTTGTTGCTGTTTCATAAGACCGTCGATCTCGCCGGTGTACAGGTTCGGGTCGTCCTCGTCGTACGCGTCCGGATGCCGTGGCGGCTGCTGCAACTGGTGAGCGGACGATAGTTGCGGCGTCGGCAACGTCCTCGTGTGAGGCGACACCGACATGTCCACTCTATCGCTTGTGGACAGCGGACGCACTGGCACCTGAAATCGCGACCAGCAACTTCCATTTTTCTCGTACCGAGACCACACACGCGGTCTGCTTCTCGCCCGCGATCCGCTTGCGATCCGCCCGGAGGGTCTTGCTGCGGCGTGGCACTAGGCGATTCAGTCGGGCTGCGCGACTTTGGACCATTCGCGAGAAACGCGGAATTCATTCTGCACCCCCACGCTAATCGTGATTTTTAACAGAGACATTTTGGTTCTTAAGGGTCAACTTTTGTTGGTATCGTGGTCACTCTACCTTGTCGCGAATCTAGGGAGTCTTGGCTCTTAACAATCGACCTACCGGAAGCCTATTCATAGGCTTTTTAATAATTAAGCAGCTTACAGAAAAAGCTCGATAATCTTCTTCTAAATGAGAATTTCGAAAGAGGTTGTTACATTAATTCTAAAAATTTCTTAAATGAAAACGTTATCGTTTTCAAACGTGCCAACTGCTGATTTTTGATTTTAAAAAGACTGTTAGAAACTTGCCGGTAAATACAGTGATGACACTCCATCCTCCGGAAGCCTGTCAATAGGCTTTTCAATAATTGTGCTGTACTAAACCGGAACTTAAAAATCTTCAAAATTATTGGATTGCGATATTAAGGGTGAGTTGTTGGTTTATGGTTAAAGTTTTGTTGCTGTTGGAGGATCTATTAAAAAATCCTCAGCCATGGACTATAGACGTCCAAAAATTATGGAATAGCCAGTACCTAATGTGTTAGCTGGAACCTAGGCTTCTATGTTTAACTTTGTAGCTGTTAGGCTCGCGTTGCGTAGTCGCGGAACCACTTTGGAGTACGTGTTTACGGGTTTAATTGAGCTTCGTTGAAGGTTTTTGGTTGGTGATCCTTAGATTGAATGATTTATGTCTTTTACCATCTCCTAAAAAATAGTTGCCTAAAGATCCTGAGGGTTAATGCTCTATCCGTTTCTGCTTTACACTTTCTATCAATGAATTATGTTTCATTTACGATATTCCTCGTTATGTCACATTTTCAAGAAGTATATCTTGCAACACAAACAGGAAGAAATCTCTCATTATACCGTTGAAGAAAGGAAAATGGGCGTAGAATCTTCACCCTTGAGAAATGTATGAGGGTTGAGATATAAGAGATTGACATCTCTCAATGTTTACAAAAGAACATCTTGGTAAAAAGTACGTTTAAAAAAATATCTGACACATGGTTTCGTTGCGTCAGATATCGTTCATGTCGAAGGGGTTAAAACATCCCTTAAATTATGGACGAGAAACATATTTAATCAAATACCTTGGAAATTAGAACTGGGAGGACATTGTAAATCGCAATATTATTTATTTTTACTACTGTAAAAGTCCTATTTAAAATACAATATCACACAATTTAGCACTTTATTAAGAAGTAGCTACACAAATGTGCCCAGTACAATGTTCTCCTGAGCTGAATATTCCCCAAAATATTAATCAAACGTGTTGCTCATCCCAACAATGAGGACCATTTTCGTCCCTCCCTTCCTTTCACCTCTCATTAAAAAAATGTTCCATCTAAAAATACAATAATCTAAGAACTATTATCTACGACAGCATCACCAAAGCCAACAAACACCTCTCAGATACGTTCCTACATTAAAAACTGAACGTACGTGTTCCACAAACAAAGTATGCAAAATGTTCCCCTTCTAAAAAAAAATCAAGTGCATGAATCCAAAGTGTGCTACGTAGCTCGTAAACTATGATATCATCAACTAGAAACTTCGCAACTACAAATGCCAGAGCAAAATGTTGCTGGTACTAGCGCGAAAGACGGAATCGTCCAAAGTGTCGCCGTTGGTTAGGATTCGTGAGTGATGGCGGTGTGATTATGGTGATATCAAGGGGCGTCGGCTTAGGCACCGCCGAACTTAGTAGCATACGGGATTGAGCAGGGGGTGTGGGGTGGGGGGTGTTTACTTTGCGAATAATCTGTATCGGTATTTTCTTTTTGTTACATCCAGAGCAACAGTGCGTGCACGAGCGGCTATATTTAAATATACCTCCGCTGGGAACACTAGCCCGCGGTCGAACAGATAAATGAGAATGATGATTATAAATCGTACTTGCTCTTGCTGAGAGTACTGTCTTCTGAGCTGACTCGCGCTCCTTTGTAACAAGGGCAGATTCTCCTTCTCAGCGGCGCTGTGCGCTCTCTCGAGTTTCAGTCTTTTATCCTGAGTTTGGTCCATGAGTCCCGGAGGACCACCCACCTGCATGTCCTGCATCTGTTGCAGCATCGCGTTGTCCGCGGTGCTGAGGCTCGTGTTCGTCATCCATACTCCAGTCCTCGACACGAGTTCTTGCTTCTTGCGGCAGATGATGCACACCCATATTACCTGCAACCACAAAGAAATCCCGTTATCTCATGAAAAACGAGAAGTTCAAATTTACGTATAGTCCTGGAAAAATGCGCAATCCTTATCCTCTTAAGTACTGTACGCCGCTATAGTGGTTTCCGTGGACAGCATCAGTTAGAACGGTACGCCATTATAGTCCAGAGTTGGGCGGTATTATATAAAAAATTATTTACAACAGATACAGATACTCTCTATCTTTTGTTTTTATTCGAAGTCGGATGAATCGCGAAAAGTTATCTGTATCTTTATTCGTCGAGGGTCTGGTTTCGAGATTTGTATTAGATCTGCCTCTCGGATGATTTTCTGGCTATATTCAGGATTTATTCGGATAGTCGAATACAGCGCCACCATTTATTCGACGGATTTATTTGTAGATACTCGGCGTCGCCGAATATCCGATAGATTTTAGGCGACGAATAAAAATAAATTTCAGAATGTATTCGAATTCAGATGTCGCGACAAAATTTACCTGTAACTTTTATTCGTTATTCGAAGCTCGATTTGGCCAGACGATTTATTTGAGGATTTCTTCGTGACGATTTATTTGGCAAATGTATCTTTTATTCGAAATTGTATTCGAAGTTCGAATATTTAAAGTTAAGCAAATATTCGTTCGAAAAGTTAAAGTTAAACAATTGTTTAAACAAATAAATTTTTATTATTGAAACAAATGTTTACAACAGTACATTTTTATTACTCAAACGATTGTTTACACAAATAAATTTTTATTATTTAAACGATTGTTTAAACAAATAAATTTTTATTATTGAAACAGATGTTTGCAGCAGTACATTTGTATTATTGAAACAAATGTATAAACCAGTACATTTTTATCACTTAAAGGATTGTTTAAACAAACACATTTTTATTACTTAAGCAATTTACGTCACGGTTTGCAGTGAGTAAAAGTTTTTATAACAAAAGGAAACTTAATTGGGTTTCACCATTGGTACTGCTAGATGTTAAGTTATTAAGACAATTTTATAAAGAACTCTTTAGATTATGTATTATGTACAGATACACGTACATAGTCATTGCATGCAATGGCATTTTTCTGTCTACGGTTCTGAATTACCGACTCTGTAGAACATGCTCTGGTACGGCAGCGGATTCTATCGAAATGGAACGGTAAGCTAGTGAAATAAAATTCGTTGTTGAACTTCGACGGAAACGTTTCAATACTGGCACCGTCTAACTTACCGGATTTGTGGCGTGTTTAGACTTGTTTTCATCAGCAAACTATTTGCGATCGATTAATAATATTCTTATGGCAGAATTATGAATTGTAACAAACATTTTATTGTTATTAATAAGTGATGGTGAAACGCTTACATTGTTGTCTCCAGGCGGCACACGACGCGACAGTCCATATGGTCGTGATTCAGCATCAGAGGTAACATTGTAACCAGTAGCGTATTGGTGTTTACCAACTAAATCTAATATTACTTCTTATTAACGAAATCATAATGCTATCATGACCTACCGATTGAAAATGTTTTCCTGAACAAACTAAGTCCAAACACGGTACAAATCGGATAATAATATCATCGGGTTGTGCTGCCTTTTTCTTGCGCCTTCGGCCACGCGGCCGTGTTTGCATGCTGTCCTTTTCTATTTACCGTCGCCGCAGTAGAAGCGGCTACAAATATATACATATATAATTATATATGTGCAATCACAGGCGACGATATACATATGTATATGTGTGCAACGACAGACGTCGATCCATGCTCAATGATTCCGAGAGTAGAAGAACGAAACATGTGTTACTTTCTTTTTGGCTGAAGGTGCGCGTTGTTTTCACCAAATGCAATCTTTTCATAGAAGGGAACTTTTTAAAAATGAGCAAAAATATGAGGATAAACTGTGGTGAACATGTATCCGAGAGAAACGAGTTGGAATAACAGATAGCTTTCACTTATTTGTATTCGAAATTTTAAAATAAATTTTTGCCCAACTCTGCTATAGTCGCTCCCGCGTGGAAAACATCAGTTTGAACGGTGAGCCACTATAGTGGTTTCCGTTAAAAGCATCAGTTGGAACAGTACGAACCACTATAGTGGCTTTTGTGCCGTCTGCGGTCAGGGGCACCGTCGCTGGGAAAGAGAGTTGCGGACGAATACGCCGTATTAGGAGAGAGTCGTGGATAAGCGCGCCGTACTTAAGAGGTTAAAAAGACTCGAGCAAACTATCGACTAAACGTTCACTGTGATCTTCGCCAAGCTACAAATGTTTAGTGAACACCGCGTTAAAAGTTTAAACACTTTTATCTGACATTTTCATGGATCAAGGCATCAAGCTAAATTGCACCGAACTAGAACGAATCTCATTGTGCCCAGCACACATTTTCACAAAATGCAGTGTCCCCGTGCTGTATTTAGCACGTTGCAGATGTTCGCGTGAACGAACGTTCTCGCGGATCGCATTTTCAGGCGGAATAGTTAAACGGAATCTTCGCAAACGCGAGGTAGAATCCCTGGGTGCCAGAATTTTGAAAACTCGAGCGCTCGGGGCGCCGGGGCTCGGGAAACTTCGCGAAATTTCGTGATTCTGTGGATCGCGGTGGCTCCCCGGTGTCCCGAAAACCGAAAGTTTGAAAAACCCCCGGATATCTGAAAGACGTCGGGGGTATATTCGGTAATCCGGCGCCTACAGTCTTTGCCAGCCCGAGTCCCGAGTGTCCTGTTTTAGCTAAAATCTTTAATAACATCAAGCCGTCGGAGAGAAAGAGTCCTGGATCCGAGCGATCCAGGTCACACCGACTGCTTCGAGGATATTGCTAGGAAATTATATGTAGGAAGTCGACCAGTTACTACGCAAATTGAAGCCGCTGTAGGGCTAGTACGTTCGATCGCGTCGATGACTGGAGGGCACGCGTGTGCCCTACGTGTGTATGCTCGTGAAGGGACGTCGTTCGTTTTCATTTTCTTTCTTTTCTCGCGAGCCAATATTCGGTCGGATCGCGAGGGTGGAAAGAGCGTGTTAAAAATACAAGAAGCCAAGAGGGTGCGGCGAGCCAAAAACGCCGGGGAACTCGGTCCGGGAGCGTATTTTCGGCGTCAGCCTTCGCGGGAAAACTCCTGGCGGCCTTGCCCGTCCGGAGGGAAACTGTAAAATCCCGTTTAACGAAGTCCCTGGCTCCGAGACGGGCCATCGCCTCGGGCTGAATTCTTATGCAAATCCCCGCTGCTCCCCGGTTACGTTAAATTAAATCAAGCAGATCCGTAGCCGCCGATGCAACGCTGAACGAAAATAGCTCGCTGGAATCCTCCTGCTACGTGGCCGCCCTGTCGAAGGTTTCGCGTTGCTAACATTTTCGGGCACCAGGACTCGCGAAAACAAGCGTGCCGCTTGAATTAAGTCCTTGACAAAGGGCGAGCGAGTCGGAGGAAAGACGATAGAACTGGTTCACTCGTGTTCTTCTTGGAATCGATAGTGAATTTTGTCGATTGGAGAGGATTCTTGATGAAAAATATTTTGCTCTGTAGATCTGATGGTTTTTGAGGTGACCAAAGATCGGTCTGATCACCTATTGTGAGGGTTTTTTTCATCTCTTCGACATCAACACGTGGTTAATTAGAGAATCGCCAATTAAGAACGAAGGTGGAGTAACGTTCTTCTCGGATCTGATAAATGAAACTATCCGTTGGATAGGTTTGTTGTTAAAAGATACACTGGTCTTCTAGATCTAGTAATTCCTCAGATGTTTTTGAGATGTCCAAAGATGTGCCTTCTATTGTGAGGATTGTTTTCGCCCCTTTTATATCGACGATGTTTAATTAGAAAATCACCAATGAAGAACGTTCATAGACCAGCGTTCTTCTTAGAACCGATAGTGAATTTGTTGGATTAGAGAGACGTTTTACTGAAATCTACTATTTAATCTTAAATCTATTTTATATCTAGTAGTTTGTAAAATCTTTTTAAAATGATCAAAGATCCACCCCTATCGCGGGGGCGGTTTTCACTCCTTTGATATCGACGATGGTTAATCAAGAAGTCATTCAGATCGGGAAAAAGTGAACTCTGATTACTAGACTGCGGATTTTATGTGTTTGTGACAGACACAAGTAAGTGAAATTTAAAACAGCAGAAAGATCAATAGAGTATGTCTAAAAATATGACTATAGCATAACTGTGTATGAATATATTAAAATAAAAATGAAAGGTATCGATCATAGCTTGCTCAGAGTTTGAGCAATGAAGGAAAGGTGCAAATATTTTTATATGGATTAATTGAGATTATATAGGTGAACGGATGAAAATGGGTAAAAATCATGCTGGGAAGACTATGTTATTAGTAACGACATAAAGTAATAATTAAGTAATAACTTATTACTTACTACTATCAAGCATAAAGACATTTAATTTAGTCGCATCATTGTTTGAGAAACCACCCAATCGTTCAAAATTTTGTAACATATTATATTATTCCTCTAGAAAATAACAACATTTTCATTATTATGTATTCTTGATTCGCTAACGCGCCTAAGATAGATTGCGCACTTAATCAAGCATCTATCCTGTTTACTGCAAATTTTCGTCTGAGTGAACATGCATCCAGAATAACCTATCTTTAAAGACTGGTGTGCATGTAGGGTGGTAATATCTATTGCGTGTAGGCCGTTATTATTATTATTATTCTTACGTTTTTACTGTGCGGAACCACACGACAGACGCATTAAAAATACATAATTTTTACGATATTGCCCGATGGGGCTGTTCAGCAGGGAGTGGTTTAAAGCCTGACTGAGACTATAATTCTAAAAATAGAGCAGCGTTTCGTTGCTATAACAGAATAGTAATGCTCGCATTTTCCCAACGTTTCGTTTTACATTTTTCATCTTTCTGTTGACGATGTAAAAACGACTTCCATCCAATTTCGGATTTGGATTTGACTCTCAATTTTGGTAGGGTATTTCGGTATGTTTACCCTCCCCCTTCGAAGGGACGCGAAAATCACGGATGAACGAGAGCAAAACGGGATCGAACGTCTCGGATCGAAAAGCACATTCTTCGCGGCGGCCATTCACAAGCGGTACAATGAACGAAGGCTAATAATTAGCCGGCTACCGCGACGCTCGGCCGTTTTGAAGGATGAATAGGCCGGGCAGAATACTCCATCAAGATAAAGCGTGATGGATGGACCATTTAGAAGCGAACCATAAAACAATGCCCATGTCGGTTCCCATCGATAACACTTTCCATGCCCATTCACGCGTATTATTGCGCGAACTAAAATGGCGTGAGCAACGCCCCGCAAGAACGGCCGCGCGCGCGATTCCTCACCCGTTGAATTACGAGCGTCTCGCCGAGAGTAGCCGGGGATTAAAACGCGCTTTCAACGGACCGGATCATTCGATTTCGGGGCGAACTTCATTGGCAAAGATCCCCCCCCCCCCCCAAGTCTCGTACTGGCAACGAATCCGCCGGTCGAAATTTCTGCAACGACGAACCGACACGATTAACAAATTGTCTGTTTACAAGCGTGTAAACTCCCTGTGCGATCTACTGCACCACTTATTGTTAGCTGCAAATCATCATCGGCCGGAGTGCCGGACTTGATGCTTGAAGAAACGAAGAGGTAATAATTCGCAAATCGGTGCCACTATCTCAACGGCCAAATTGGAAAATCGATATTTTTCGACGAACAAAATTTTCATGGAATTTGAAAGATGCTAGGGGACTGCAGTACCGTGTTAATGACGCTTGTGCTTTCTGTAGGGGATGAAGTACTGTTTATGCTTCTTTTTCATTTTTTTAATAGGCCCCTTCAATTTGAAAGGTTCCAAAAAATAAAATAAAATTGTTTTTCTTACAGTTTCTGTATCATAGATAAGTCTATAAAATTAGCAATTTTAAGAAGCATTTTTTCATGGAGCAACCCTAATACCTCTTACAGTATTTGAGACTTTAAACGCATTGTTTCGGAAACCAATCCAATTTGATTTACTTGAAATTTGACAGATATGTTCAGGAGATATTCAATTCTTATGTAAATTAATATTGAGACAATATTTACACAAACTTGATTTTTAGAAAACGAACAATGAATCTCGCGAAAAAATTAAAATTGCCATCACTAGACTTCGGATTTTATGCATTGATAACAAAATTGGAAATAATAGGAAGACGAAAAGAATCTCAGAAAATTATTACTCTGTTAAAATGATTACAACCCTTGCCCTACAATATCTAGTCGTACTCGTGACGAAGATTCTGAATAAAGTCTAATAAATATATACGTCATTAGTTTCCCTTACAGTTAATGTACAGCTATTGAACATATAGGCACACAACAGATATAAATTTTCTCCTTTTTTTTTTAGGAAATTACGAATCACAAAAAAGCTCTAATCACTGAAACCGTAAAATATTTTTCTACTTTTCTATTTTTATTTTGCATGCATATCCGCAGTCTAGTTATTACTACTTGTGATCCGTTTCTGTTCAGGCAGCAACTATGCTCGTTCGGATTAACAATCTTGCCGGTCCCTAAGTTTCAAACTGTTGCAGCAGCTCATTACAGAACAATGTATGCACTTGGCCTCTTCGCTCCGATTCGAGCTCCGCAACTTCAGCTCCTTGACCATTATCATCGAACGGAAAGAGAAAAAAAATTCTGACCACTTTCCGGAGATTGGCAAACCTACCCCTAAAGTTTCAGCCTGATACGTTGATTATTGTCGCCCGAAAAATATTACTTTTAAGCCGGACTCTTCGTCGCGGGGAGAGTCACATCTTCGGCGGGGGTTTAATTACTTTGCAGCGATGAAACAGGTCGAACGTTTCAATCGAATCGCGTTTGCACGATTGCTAGCCCTTGATTCGCGTTCCCTAACACAGCAGGGGATGTAGAGAGCCTGAGAAGGGGGGGGTTGCGTTCTCATTTCGTTCTCGTCGCGCGGATTAGCGGGCCAGGGAATATGGGCTTGCGGATCCGAATTGGATTCATCGAGTAATGATAATAGGCAACAATAATTGTGCAAACTGCGCCGCGTGGCCGAGGCGGGTGGGTATCGATTCATCGGGGATATTCACGCGCGAACAGCCGGCCACCTCCGCGCGTCCCGTAATTGCGTGACGTTCCCCGCGGAAGTTGCTCGCGGCCCCGGGACAGGCGAAAGAGAGAAGGAGAGAGAGAAATGGAGAGGTAGAGAGAGAGAGAGAGAAAGAGCAAAGAGATAGAGAGAGAGAGAGAGAGAGAGAGAGAGAGGAGAGAAAAAAAACTACTTGGGGGCTGATTGCCGCGTTCCACTTATTTCGCGTTAACCCGACCGGCCTCGGGTTCGGTCATTTTGACCGAGTTCTGTTTATCGATCAAATAGACCGATTGCCAGCGAGCTTCAACCCCCTCGAAGGCCGTTCCGTAGACAGACGCGGCCCGAGAAAAAAGGGAAAAGAGGGAAATTCCGCGCGCCGACCCGGCCTGCCCCGGTTCTTAGGACATTTCGCGGGAGGCGAGTCGCGGAGCCCGGCTGCGCGCAATCGCGCTGACACGCGCTGCCGAGATCAATTACATCGCCGTTAATAATGTAACTCTGATTCGCTGATGAGATTCGCCAAGTGTCAACCTATATTCGGCCGCGGCGGAAATAGTTGTGATTTTTCCTACCCTCGATTTCGCCGCGATCCCTATTTAACGACGGTTCGTTCCGAATAAGCGAAAATAAACTGACTTCAAATTTCTTATTTTACGAGCGTTGATATTCTAAAAACGAATTTTTTCCTCGCGGAAAACTATTGAATGAGTTGCTTCCGTTCCAGTAGTACATATAAACGAAAAATCGTACAAAAGAGTACAAGGCGAATTTTGCCGAAAATAAAATAAATCACCATTTTCTGAAGAAGAAGAATGTTCCTGGATTTTTTATTATGTAAATATTTCTTTATTTCGGCCCATTGGACGAAGCATATGTCACTTGCAATGTTTATATTCAAAGATGTGTTTTTCTACACCTGAGAAATATAATCTTCAACTTTCATAAATCTCTGTAAGTAGTTCTAGTGTCAGATACATTTTCAAGAGTCTAACCAATGGTTATAGTAACACAGGCGCATTATTCGACGGATAATCAAGAACAAATTGATACTACGTCGAAAAATAAGTTAAAAGATACAGAATAAAATTTGTTCACATGTCGTTAGACGTTTGGGAAAATCGACTGTCATCGGGACACGTGTAATGAGTTCAATTTACGTCCTGAAAGCTATGTTAATCACATGAGCGTCCTCTTGTGACTTACACAAATTACGTACCAAGGGATTTATCCCATTAAACACGCCAAATTATTACAATATTTATCTAGCTCATGTAACGTTGCGGTTTAAAATACAAAGTCTCCTCTATTCATTTAAGCGGATAATTTTGTTGTGTCCACATTGCATTGTTAATTTGCGCTGTTCGAGCAACGATGCCAAATTCAAATTCGATCTGAACAACACAAACTATTCGACAGGTTAATCAATCACCCATGAAAAAGATCTCCAATGAACAATACAGCTAGACGTTCATTTAAAAAGTCAATGACTGAAACATCTTTTCACTATGAGTCCAATTCTGCTTCCAGTGAACAGTAGAGCACTCGTACTCGATTAGTTCGCTTTACGAATTTTTTCTCACTAAACAAATAATATATCTTTACTAAACTTTACAGGCTTATTCATACACATCTGAACTATGTTTATAATTTTTTACAATTTTTTAATATTTTTTTTCATTATGTGCCTAGATAAAGAAATCAATTCAGTAATTTCCTATAAATACGTTTTTATAATTTCAATAATTGCGGAATAGAAAACCGGTGATTTTGACCCTTGTGCGTTTAGTGTTAAAAATTTTTCTCCTGCCCCCCCTTCCCCCCCCCCACCAGAATAATTAACCCCTTGAACTGTAATACCGAGTCAGACCCATGACAATGGTTTCTGCTAAAGAAACAGAATTCCATTTTGTAACTATCGGTGCATAAGTATTGGAAATCACATAGGCATAAAATAGACACTTGCATCTTCCTAAATTAACTCCTAGAGCAAGGGGTTAAGGTGGTCTCTCATCGTGAAAAAGTGTGTAGGTACAAATGAGCTCCGAGCAACGAGACACGTTCGAAGCGGGAAAGTAGGCGATTCCGCGTTGATTTTCGCGGCAACCTATTTTTCAATTCCCAGGAATGTAATCTAAATGAAAATCGGAGGAAAGGAGAGAGAGAGAGAGAAAGAGAGAGAAAGAGCAAGAGAGAGGGAGAAAGAGGAGAGAAAAAGCCGACGTCGGAGGAGCCGTCCGCTCTCCCGGACAATAAGCGTCATCAATCCGATGACACTTCGTTCCCGGGAAGCCAAGCGTCCCAGTTTCGGAAGCAGCGAACGGGCGAATTGATTTTTACCTTCTTGCCCGCGCAGTTTAATGGGCGAGCAGTTTTTCGCGTAGGGAAACTGCAGCTGCACCGGTGGTTGGCAGTTGGTCGGTGGTGGCCGGGCCGTGGTTCCGGCGAAGGAAACCGCTAAAAATATCCACGGGACGTTCGTCTGCGAACGTGTCGTCGCGACTCTATCGTCTCCATCGCCGTGGCTCTTCTGGGCCGGGGGATCACGATGGAGAATTTCCGGGTAGCACGGGCCTACGGGCGAAGATCCGTTTCCTCGCGCGACTTCGAGCAACGACCCCGCGCACCGGTGGTAGAGTTTCGACGACGAACAACCCGATGCGTACCGTGTCGCGGGAGCAAAAGGGAAAGCGAGGGAAAAGCTGGGTTTTCTGGCGAGAGGAAGGGACTTGCAACGCCGACCGAATCTCGTTGCAGACTGGCAACGGAACCCGTCCGTGGAACAGAGAGTGCACCGAACAAGAAAGGGAAGAGAATGGGTGTACGGGTGAAAAAAAAAGAAGAGAAGAAAGAGCCCAGAGGAGGGCTGGAACGGGACCGGTGATGCGGGAGGAAGGAGGAGGAGGTCTCGGTGGGAAGGGACCGGAGTAGACCGAGAAACGAAGCAGGAAAGATAGGCGGCGGCAGCAGGGGGAACCTGAAGAGCACTTCGTCGAGTTGCCTAGGTAGCAATATGTCAAGAGCTCGGCCCCCTTCCACACCCAGGCGTCGCTCATACCCCCGCTCTGGCGGCACCCTTTTCGCCCACCCACCGAACATTTCGTACGTACGTACCTATCCACCTACGTCTCGTACGTATGCTACGGTTGGAGCCTCTACGTACCCACAGGTAGGTACGTGTGCGCTATTTTCCCGAGCCTAAAAAGAAAGAGACGCTTCCGCCTGCCGGTGGTGGTGGTGGTGGTGGTGGTGGTGGTGGTGGTGGTGTCGCTGCTGGGAAGAGTTGCGAGGTGTGGAGGGATGGTTCTCGAGCTGTCTCACACCCTCTCCTTGAACGGCCAGCCAACGGAGCTTGGTCCAAGGGAATGGGAACGGGAACGCGGCGAGCTACGTACACGGCCGTGTAACGTAAATGATCATTAGTTCGCCGGCTACGGGGGCGAGTTGCCCTGGTGATTTGCATTAATTAATTAGAGGCCAATTAATTCAGATTACTTTATCACGGGCCGTGTGTACGCAGCCTGTGTCAACGCGAGGCTACCCCCGACGCCCGGCCTCAGACCAGACAATCAACGAGGACGACGACGACGACGACTACGACGTCGACATCGACGTCGACGACACAGGCATCGGCATGGACGTTGACGTCTCGTCGCCTCGAGTACAGAACGCAACGATCGATACGCTCGTTCAAGCCAATCCGATAACTTGCCGCGACACCGGTAACAGGCCGGCCATCGCGCTCTCCACCGCGATCGAGCCGGATCCTCGATTCCCTATGCTCGATCCAACTTAACCGTGGATCCGCGGGAGCCTGACGCCGACGACCAGGGAAACAAGGAATGTCGGGCGTGGCGCGAGAGTAATGGGATTGTTGCTGTAAAACTTTTTATTCGTCACTCGTGCATACGAGTCTAGACTACAGGGTCTCCGGCTGATTTCAGGTTGATGGGGGTGGAGCTAATACGTGGAACTTGGAGTGGGGACAATTTTGTTTCATTGATAAAATTCCCTTGATGAAATTGTCAATGATTTTGGTTAACGTGTATTACTTTTTTTCATTGATTAGGAAATTCCTTCCGGTCACAATAAAATAAAAATGTCAATGGTCTTTGTTAACTACTAAACCTACCAAGCACGAAATCTATAAAAGTGAAACGACTTATAGGAGGGAGAAGATTGAATTTCTTTAAACTTTGTACGATTTTTATTATAATATGAAATCGTTTTTATAATTTCAATAATTGTGAAATGGAAAACCTGTCATTTTGACCGTGATAGGTTTAGAGTTAATATACATTATTTTATTTTTGGATTGGCTAGAAGATTCCATAAGGAAACAATTAAACCAAAATGGCAGTAGTTGCCCTATATGCTGTTTTAAATTTAATTAATCTTCACATGACATGAATGCATACAAGTAGAAATGATTTTAGTTAACGCGAAACCCTGTTTTTCATTCATTAAGAAATTCCTTCCAGACACAATGAAATGAAAATGTCAATGGTCTTTGTTAATACACATTATTTTGGTTTTGGACTGGCTAGAAGATCCCGTATGGAAATAATCAAACCAAAATGGCGTTAGTTGCTCTGCATGCTGTTTTCAATTTAATGAATTTTCACATGACATAAATGCATAAAAATAGAAATCTGCAGTGTAATGGCCACCTTCAAAGTAATTCCCTGGGAAGGTTACGCATGAATATATATAATAAATTCAGCCTGTGGAAAAGAAAGAGGTCACAAGGACCGAGACCAGGTAAGCAACGTACCTGTGGAACCACTAGAATGTCCTCTCTAGTCAAATATTTGGTCACAGATAATGTAGTGTGACAGGGGACATTGTCATGATTAGACTGCGGATATTTATGCACATTCCCATTTCGACTTCGTCGAAATGTTATTCTGCCTGCAATAATTTTTCTATTTGACAATCTCATGGCGACAATATTAATTAACAATGTCTTGTCGGAGTCGAAAATTCGTAAAAACTATAGTCCAAATTGATTTTTCATTTTGATAATACTCATTCTAGCTCTTTAAAATGCATAACTTACAAAGTGCAAAAAAAAATAGCTTATTCCATCTGAAAACTTATATTCCCCACATACTTGTGTCCATTCGCAGTACAATCATCTCATCGAACGTCCCAGCTCCCGGTACAAGCGTCGATAAAAATCTTGGACCAAAAAATCAAAATTTTGAAGTTGAAAGTAACACAGAGGGATAAAACGAGGTTTTATAATTCTCGTGTTTTTTTTCTATTTTTTTTTTTTCTTTCGATTGTCGATCGTGGAAGCTATCTAGGCAGCCTGCGGAGACAACGGATCGCGGCACTCGCGCCGGCGAGCTCTTTAATTTCAAACAAGACGACGTTTGAAATTGAAAAGAGCCTCTCCTGAATACCGGAGGAGCGCGTCCCGAAAGGGAGAAAAGAAAAGCAGAATGGTGGACAAGAGTTTCAGTTTTCAGATAATAAAGTCTGCGCGACGAGTAGCATCAGTGCTCAGACGACCCTTCAAGCCAACTAGCGCCCGCGCCGTCCTACGGGCGCGTCGCGTTCCGACTCTTTTGAAGTCTAGCCTGAAATCATGCTCCGGCATATAATACTGACGAGCAGGAGACCTCGTATACGTGTCCCCGGCTGAATTTAACCGGCATCGGATCGGGGATCCTTTCAAGATCGGGCGAAACGGGAATAATTCGGGGACAACCTTGTTGAATGCTAACGGGCGCTCCCATTTCCGAAGGTATACTCTAACAATCTTTTTTTTTTATCGAACCAAATAATACACCCTTACCGAACTTTAAAGGTTCCGTTATACATATCCGAACTGCGTTCGTGAATTTTTGTACGTTGTTCACGTGGAAACTGTGGTAACTGAAGAGGAAGACAAGTACCGATGGATGGGTCTGATCATGAACGACCAATTCTACTTCCACTGAACAGTAGTGCACCCGTACTCAATAGTTCGCTTTAAGAATTTTTTCTCACTAAACTGTACAGGCTTATTTATACACATCTGAACTATGTTTACAATTTTTTGCACACTGTTATCGCCAAAACTGTGGTAAGTGTTCACATCGAAATAAATTATAATACACATCGTACAAACTACTCATCGAATGGACTTTTGTCACTTGTTAAATTATAGTTTGTACTTATATACAAATGTTTATGCTCTTCAGAGTTTCCCGTTGTTTGAGTGTCAAGCCCAACAAAACTACCGAAAAACAGTATCCACTTTTCATCTCAGACGACACTTCAATTATCCTGTCAACCGTCCAATAGAGACTGTCATCTTCCCGGTCGAATGATTACCACAGTTTCGATAACAAGCCTGTGTAAAAATTCAAGAACAGAGTCTAAACGCTTATAAACAAGTCCGCGAAGTTTCACAAAGAGCCGCGATCCGGTCGAGCAGGAGGAAAATCTGAAAGACAATCGGGGAAATGGTAATATCAGTTGAAGAGATTTCCGAGGGCGGGGAGAAGTTCGAGTTGATAATGGAATTTGCGGAAACGTCGGCTGACGGGTTGCTGCATCAGGAATCGTCAGCCCGGAACGAGCTTCGGGCCCATTAACAAGGGGATCGTTGACGTCCGTCATACAAAAAAGAAGTTTGTGGGCGTGCACGCCCACGCACACAGCTAATTACCATGCAAAGGCTCTCTCCGCGATCGCTCGGCCCTGTTCACGCGCCGGATGGCTCGTGTCTCTGAACAGCTTCGACCTTTCCGCTCTCGCGATTTTTCGAATCCGGCCGTGCATTAGCGTCACGAGCCCCCGGGAGCTTCGGAAACTTCCAGAACTTTTCGAGCGACATCCTACATACACACACACTTCGAAATAGCTCCCCCGATTGCCGGTCTCGGCTAAACGGGAAGAAGCCGCCTCGACAGATGCCTCAAAGTATCAGAAACTGTTGGCCAACTTTCGACCGGGCTTATTTATGTGAACCGCGACTCGTTATGGAAATCACGCGAGTCCGCGTTTAATCATTCTCGAGATTGCGGCTCTCTCGCGATCCCTCCCACCCGGGACACACGAAACTGCTCCGCCGTCGTGTCGCGGAAACCGCAAGAAGACACGGGATTTTATACGCCGCTGCCTCGTAATTATATGTTACGTTGACAATAATTGCTCCGCCATCCATCTTCATTACCGCGGGAACCGATCGCGGAGGGCGATGCGTCAAGCGAACGGCCGTGGAAACGATTTCGATGATATACCGACTCTGCTACCGGAAATCTAAATAGGAATTATTAATTTTTTAGTCGATCAAGCGGCACGTGGCTGTAGGTACTTTTAGATTTCCAGCTTTCGGACGTGGAGTGACTTACAAGTTCAATTAGGTTGTCAGAGGTACGATAGATTAAATGGTACTTTCTTGTTTCCTGGAGTACATTTTTCTGTGGAAATCTTTCTGACATTTTCTTGATGGGTTTGTCGATGTCTATGAAGGTTAAAACTGGATTTTTACTAAATACAGTAATTTCTCTATATTTGTCACCAACGCTTGGATGATAAACGTCGCAAAATTATCCCCGCTACCGCAGAGTATAATCCGTGAGAGGCCAAGAAGCTCGAAAGGCATCGGAAGCCGGGAATATAAACATAACTCGAGTATGTATCCTGGACGATACATGACGCTGGCAAGACCCTGTTGTTGACTTACATCGAGAACTTACTGTACTCTAATCATCCATCTGACGTATAGACTGCAGGGGTTTGTGCAAACCGCTATATTGAGTTCTATTAAAATCTTATGGTCGAGAGCACTATTTGCCTGTCATTTGACAACTTTTAAAACAAAATAATCGTTTAACATCGTCTTCCTACTTGCTTCCAAAAGGAACCGTTACAAGTATGGGTTAAATATTCAGTTAAGACTGACAAGGTTGTCAACCTCGGTGGTTGTTTGTACGAATTTGTTGGAATCGATGAGTTCGAGAGTTTGGGTGGGTCGAAATTTTCAAGTAAAAACTCGCAGAGCGAGATTTCCGTGAATGTCTGACCGCCTCGCATGACATTTCGCTGGAAGAAGCGGCGGCATCGATCCTGCGGGAGGGACAAGGTGGAATGCTGTATTGGAACGAAAGATACTTCCTCGGGACAGCGTTCGATTAGAATTGCCGTCAGTCCGTGCTCCCCTGACATAAATACCAGAGATACACGCGTGCACGGGCGAGCGCACAATGGGTCGGCCGCCGCAGCCTTGGACCGAGCCACGGCAGCGTCCCACAGACCTCTGCAGCTATTCACCTCCGCGTGCCTGGCTGCCTTCCGGACCTTCAGCAATTTCGGAACGGCGAGTCATTAATCGAAAATTGCCATAATTCGATGGGCGACGCGAACTATGCCGACGTGGCATCGAGTGACGCGCGTGCCTTCGGAACAGGCCGGCCATTGTCGGTGGTTTGAGAACAACGATCGCGGGACATATTTGTTTCCGGATCGCTCTCAAGACATTCCCGTGTGCCGGCGCCCGCTCCCCGCGGCCGATACGGCGGCGATCGATACCCGTGATTCGTCAAGAATCGCCTGAAAATAAAAGCCCCCCCCCCCCCCCCAAACCCCAGACCCATTAATCCGGACGCAACATCACCGTCATCCATATTCGCTCAGCCGTATTCTCCCGACGACGTCGCGAGAGCCTGTGCCGCCCACGCCCGGCTCCGCTCCGCTCCGAGAGCCACTCCTTTCCCGGATCGGTGGCCCCGAGCGGCAAACAACGGACAACCGCGTTCAAACGACGAACAAACGTAAATTCACCGGCCACCTTGTATTCCATTCTCCCGGTCCCTGCGCCCCGCCGCACCGCCGCCTATCGTGGACTGTAACCCTCCCCACGAAACTTAGATCAATATGTTGCGTCACGTTTCCCCCTCCCCCCACATCGCTAACCGCCCCCATCCCTCCGCGCGGCCCGCACACCGCCCAACATTCATCCACGGCCACCCACACCTTCGACCACCCCGCGCGCTTCATTCCTGTTCCCCGCCCCCTCCGGCCGCCCGCCCCCCTTACACCGGTCGGTGACGTCACGCAGGGACGCGCCCCATTCATAGGCTACCACGCAGCCAGCCCAAGCTGCCACCGCGACAACCAAATGGGGAAAAAAAGGAGGAAGCTTGCTTGCGGAGGTTTGCCGCAGGAGAATGCTCTGCGAGATGTCGCGATTCTACGGAGATGCGAGCAAAAAGAAGCGACAAATTGGGGGAGGGGTGTGTGCGGCGTGGAGGGGGGGTCCGTTCGGGCCCTGAAATTTCACGAACGACCCCCACCTCCGACCGGACCGGCGTAATTGAGCGAAGGTTGCGGAGCGTCGCGACGCGGCGGGCTCTGTGGTCTCCGGCGAGGAAACGTACGAGCCCGGATCGATGATGTCGTAACGCGCGTCGTGACGTTTATCATCGTACTTGCGTGTGGCCCCGCGGGGCGGGGGGACGGGCCAAAGAGCGCCGGAGGGAGGGCCAGGAGCGTGTAGGTGTTGGTGCGCGCGGGACCAGCCGCGACGACGCGCGCTCCAGCCCCCGTCCTCTTCGTTATCGTCGTCGTCGTCCCGACGTATATTTTCGGGCATATTAAATGAGATGTTTGAACGCTCGTTCAGCCGTGTTTTATGAACTGGATGGTTATTGGAATCCTCCGGGCACGGCGAGTTAAGGATGCGTACCCGAGCGATTAATATTTCCTGCTGAAACTTTTTCACCGATCCCCTTCCGAGGACTTGCTCCAGAGTTGGACAGCTCCGACGATTTTTGAGAGGTCTCCGCAGTTTTAAAAAATTCTCCACGTTCAATATGCCCGATATGTCCGAGTACTAACATGCACCATAGCCTGTTTTTATACAGTTGTAAAAGCTGTCCTCTACAATCTAGTACTGCATTGAGTAATGAGGTTAACAGCTATTGTAACTATTCTATTTTATTTAGTAACTATTCCATTTCTATAACACCTATTCTATTAAAAAACATGCTATGGTTGTCATAAATGTCTTCGCGGAGAATTTGATTTATAAACGAAACAGCTTCTCTTCTAGTTAATGAAGTGAACGTTATGTTCATTTATTACGGATTTTCAAAGTGAAACATTAGAGGAACCTATAAGTAATAAATTATTTTGAAATCTAAAAAAAAAACTTTGTAGTAAATTCAAGTTTTTATTTCTTAATTTATTATATAATCTCCATCATTATCAAGGAGCGTTTGTCATCTTTCCTGCAAATTTTCAATCCCCCTCTTATAGAAATACAGGGTTCGTAAAGCAAAATATGACTCAAGGTACCTCCTTACAACTTCTACAGAAGTGAATGTTTTATTTCATAAATAATGCTCCAGAGATCTGAAAAGATGATAGTCAAACGGAGCAATATCCGGTGAGTAGGGGGGGTGCTGTAAAACTTGCAATTCTCTGATTTTTTCCTGAGTGAGTTTCGCTATATGGGGCCGGACATTGTCAGTTTGCAATATTACACCTTTTCTGTGGACTAAAGATGCCCTCTTTTTCAATAGTTCTGAATGCAGCCGTTGTAATTGCTGACAGTACAACTGAGCAATAACTGTTTCTCCAGGTTTCAACAACTCAAAGTAAATTATGCTACGTCAGGCCCACCAAATGCATAGTAACACCTTTCTAAGTGTTAAGCTAGGTTCAGTGGTTGAAAGTCATTGCTTGGAACGCTTTATGTTATCATGATTTTTCATCTCCGGTAACGATTCTGCTGCGAAATGGGTCTCTGCGAAATCTGGATAGCAATGAAGTGCAAATTGATCGACGAATATTCTTGTTAGTCTCAGATAATTGATGCGGTACCCATATTCCTTTCCCATTTCGTGTAGGTGCCTTTGTATAGTTGGCCATGTGGACCCAAGGCTTCTCGATAATGCTTGTATACTTAATCTTGGATCTGCTTCCACTAGAAATTTTAGGGTGTCATTATCAAATTCAACTGGTCGTCCACTTCGAGGCCTTAAATCCCGCATGAAAATGAAAATGTATGCAATGACGAATATGATCCTCGGAAGGTACGGACGCCGCCATTTTATTACAGGTTTGTAAAAAACATTATACTTTTAAGAATATTTTGAACACAAGCTACTTTACCGAAAACTGTAAAAGAATACGTGTTTCCCCTTCCACGATCGGTACAGAAATAAAGGCAAAACAAATTCTTTGCAAATAATTGATTACTTATGGGTACCCCTAGTATAATCTTGTACGTACAACTCAATTTTTTCAAGTATAACAAATTCTTTAATATTCCACATTTTCAACCAGGTTGTTTTCGTAGAGTCATCCCCTTTTTAACTGCACCAGCAGACCCTATATATTCACGTACAATTAAAAAGGTTAACGCACGGAAATTTTTCAGGAATTATAATCACTGCTGGAATACAACGAGGAAGGTGCCTGCAACGACTTCGGGATACAGGAGTCGAGACGATTTCGCGCGGTGGCCAGAGAAAAAACTATTTCCGCGGACGGTTCTAAACTGTTATCGCCCGGTTATTCTTCCCGCGGAGGGAAAACCAGGCAGGGTTTGTGCGCGATGATGAAAGTGGTGGCTCGCCTTTGGGCGAGCTGAGCGAGCGAGCTACTAGCAACCCCCTATTTCTTAAGCCAAGCGAAAGTACGACGAAAACCAATAAACTTGCAGGAAGTTGTAAGCCGAAGTTCCGCGCGCGTCTGCTTCTATTATTATACCGCCACTTGCCGGTTGGAGCTCGCGCGTGTATACCCGCTGTACGAGCCCCGGGCAGCTCTTATTTCTTGGTTACGGATACATGGCGCTTTCAAAAACGAAGTTAAATTGCCCGGACCGGCGCTGGGACGCCGGTGCTCCGTCTTGAAGAAGAACATCGTCACGCGAGTAACGTTGCGGAACGAGAGAAAACCAGAGATTCGAATCTCGATCCACGCCACCACCCTCACAAGCTGCACCTTTTTATTTTCTAGATAACTCGCAGAAGCACTGGACTGCGGATCTTTACGCGCGCATCGCGCCGGTAAGATTGTGGAACGCAAGACGACGCGGATATTCGTGAAAATTGATGGCGTCTTTCGTCAGTTTACTGGTTTAAGCATATTTCCAGTAAGCAAAATGTTCGCCACACTTGTGCTGTTGTAAATTTGCAAGTTTAAAGTGGAAGTTTGTAGAATGATTTAAAAAATAAAATTCATTCACCAACATGTTCTGAGCGCAAATGGAACTGCAATAACCACACTGGCATGCATTCGCTAATGACCGTTCGATACAATTAACCACGCTGAAAAAACCAAAAAAAAAAGGAGAGCAAGTTAATATAAATATTCGCCCCGCAGCTTACATTCAGAACGAAACAACCCGCTCCAGATTTTTATTCCGCAATTGCAGCAATTATCCAGGCGCTTTGGCGTGTAATTACTAAATAAATTCATCTACCCTCGCCCCCGTTACAATGGAAACGGAATCTAAGGAAAAGTGTGACCACAATTTTCATTAAAATTTCGAATCTAGTTCCTTTGAATTTTCGGTAGTGCTGAAATACTAGCGAAAGAAGAGATTTGCGTGGAAAAAATGAAATCCGACACAGCTCGCGTTCCATCGTCAAAGACAAGGGGTGAAATAAAAAAAAAGTACCGGTCCCATTCCGATTGATGGAAATCCTTTGAAAATGGAGCGATCGCGACCGGTTCAAGGAATATCGGCGCACAAACGGGGAACGTATTCGCCGGATGGTTATTTAGCGACGGCATTACGCCCACGAACGTAATGTACACGCGTCCGCGATAAGGGTTAATTTGTGTAGCGGCGGTTGCCGGGAAGGGGCTGGGGCTTGCTATAGGTCAATTATTTCCACGTATTTCAGGCGTGCGCCGCGACACGCGCACCCCCTCGCCCCCGCCGATTATCGTCTTTTCCGATACGGCTGCCCTTAATTGTTTCCAGGAAGTTGACATTTACAGGCGGCCGGCTCTGCGATTCACCCGCAATCAGTCGCATCATCGCGGGCTTTCGCAATTTCGAAGGGACACCAGAAGCCCGCGGCAGTGAAACCCAATGAACGGCCGCCGCGCTCTTTTTCCCCCGAGCGCCGTTGCCGGAATTGCGTCGAATCCTCGGAACTCGTGAAAACTCGCGATTAGGATCGGCCGCCGCGACGTTTAGCCGAGTTCACCCGCCGTTGTTTCCGCGAAAACGAACCCGACCGGCTCGAGTTTCGCGCGACGGCTTTCGCCCCCGATTCTCGTTCGCGATACCCGAACCCCGGCCTCTTTGAACTTTCACGATCGAAACTGCTGACATTTCCTGAGAATCGCGAGCCCACTCCCGTAAGCGACGCTCCGGCTAATTATATTAATTAACTGCGTTTCATTGATACTCGAAAGGTTATCCGGGACCTGCGACTCGAAGATCCTCGGTGATTGCACCCCTGCTTCTTTCGAGTATGTTTTATAACTGTCGAGTGGGCGAAAATCATTAAACAAAATGAGTCGTGTGTTATTTACGTCAAAAATGAGTGAGTAATAGAAAACAGTAAAAATATTAGAAAAATGTAAAGACATTATTTTCAGCCTATTAAACATATTAAGGAAGGAAATATAAATCTATTTCATTCCAGTTTGTTGGAATACAAGTAGAAAATTTTTATTTCGCAGAAATAAATTTGCTATTGAAATAAGCTTGTTATTTGTATTAGATGCAATAAGATCAGCGTTGATCTCAGAGAAGATTGTCTGAACATCAAAGACGGTGCCTTCAGGAAGCTGATTTTGGCTATAGTCGTGGTAGAGTTGATGATGACATGCACGAGGATTTAAATAATACTTGGTTCGATTTTTTCTGACCGATAACAAAGCCATCAGGCTTGAGAGAAGTCAGCATGAATCTCCAGGATTTAACATAAAGGTAGTGTACTACGTTATGTTATGTACAACGATTTTATGCTATAACCCCGATTGTTGTAGACATTCCAAATTTTCTTTAATAATTCCAAACTGCCAAATGAACGGGCGAACCATGAACGAAGGTCCAACATTGTATATTTTCTAATAGTTAAGAAAAAAAATCTTGAAGTCGATTGAAAAATTTATTGGATGAATCAGAATATACCTTTAACACTAAACGCACTGCTTGTCCAATAACCGGAATTATATTTTTAATTTTACAGTTATACGAAACGGAGATGCTTTCATTAAGAATTATTGACTACATTTCTCCGTTGAAGAAAATATTACTATAACAATTGCAAAGAGTCTAAATAAATTCAATTTTATAATTTTCATGTACATGCCGGTGACTTTTAGTGCTCGGTAGGTTTAGCGTTGAATCTACAGCAGCACTCACGAGGTAATAGCCCAAAATAGGCGATAATAGTCGAGTTCTGTTCCTCCGGCTATACAGAGCTGGACCCTGTATGTATTACTGGGTAGACCCCATTGATTAGGGTTATCGGCAAAGGACGAGCCATTGACTCCAGTTTTGACGCCATGAAAACATTGATTTGCATCGCCCGCGGCGGACCTTCGCGTGTATTATACGATCGACGATCTCGTGTGTATCGATCAGTGACGTATCCAGTTAGCCAACAGCCCCACCGACCCCTCGATGTTCGACCAATAACAGTCCCTACTCACGATTCTTCGAGCAAATGACGATTAAACGTCAACTGTTGCATAATTCCCCTTGGATTCGCTTTGGTAAAGCTCGCGAACGTTCCTCGGGTGCTGGAAATATCAAATCGTTTTTTTCTCTTTCTGATCCCCGCGAAAAGAAACCCCGAAATGTCACAAGCATTTCCACCCTCTCTCCCTGCCATAACGGATCCCCTTTGATCCCTTCATTTAGGTAATGAATCTTTTTTGCTCTGGTCGCCGCGGTGACAAATAGAACCGGTGATCCCTCAAAGTGTCGATGTTCACTAAATTTAAGTGGTACCCCGTTAATTAAAAGAAAAATACCGGATTAACGGGGGAGCCTTTCCTGCTCTCCTTCTGGCCGGATTGCAACACAATCTACGAGAATTGCCTCTACGCGTGCGAGAAATCGATAATCGACGCGCTCGCTGCCAACATTGCACGTTCGTAATAATCTCAATTTTAAATTAATCGTCGTACCGCGAATCTTCGTGCGAAAAAAATTTATCCTCCTGAATTTTAATTGGGAGAAATTGAACGAACACGTTTTTATAACTGTAATCATTTCAGAAGCTTGAACACGGTATACAATTTTTTTCGTATGTTCCACCGTGTTGTATCGCATCTGCTTTACTTTGTGACAAACGCATGAAGCCTGCAGTCCATTAATTAGAAGTCTCTGAAATTCTCCACCACGTTTCAGCTCGAAGTTGTAACACATGATGCAACATGTAAAACATGAATTAACGTACGCGGTTCTTCCATTTTTGAAGTATCGTACAAAGAAGGCATTCACTTGCGTGTCGGAACAGTTGCAACATTTCTCGAAACGAACGGTGCCAGCGAGCATGTTAAGAGTGTTAAATTATGCGTGAGAGACGAAGGTATTCGAACAGCCACCTGTACACACATTACAGATCAATAAAGATAGGAGCTAAAGATAGCCTAGGCAAACCGCCCTTCCCAACCGAACATTTAACCGAGAACCGTACAAAATTTTCAAGTCTGAATAAAAATCTGCCGGTTATGTAGCCGCGCGAATTTACTATTAAACAACCGGCTGAATAGGGCAGTTACGTGATCGAGGCTGCAGCTTTCAAGTGTGGCGCGCGAGCCGATTCTCTTCGGCCACGGTTCCGTCATAATTTTTCCGGCGCAACAGTATTATTTCGTTCGATCGGCAATAACGGGTTCTCGAACGGCGTTGCACCGAGAGGTGTCCCGATCGTTCGGTGCGCTGTACCGACAGCCCCTCGTCTCTCATTGCCGCTTTTTTTTCACGAATTTTCGACCTCGTACCTTGTTCGACCGTAGATTGACCTTTCCGCCGCAGCGTGCGCAACACCGGATGCTGCAGTAGTTGCAGGTGTGGCCGGCGCCGGCGGCGAACTTGGTTTTCATGCATATGTGACACGTGGCATGCAGCTCCACTCCCGCCTTCTTGTACCACTCCGAGCAGGCCCGTATCGTCTCCTCGAGGACCTTCACCTCGTTCTGCTTTCGTCTGCGGGCAAACAACGAGCAATGATTACCTTCGCCGGCACTGAAAACACGGGGAAAAGTTTCGCGGAAACAAGCACAACGCCGTGCCCCGCCGATATTCCAACTAATAAACCCCCCCCCCCCAAGACGTCCCTTGCTCTTCTCCCTCAGTCCACGTTCCACCTTCACCTCCCCCCTCTTCCTTACACTTCGCTTCGAGACGCTTCGAATTACTTCGATCGTCGCTCGCTTGCTCGCTCGCTGCGACTCGGGAAACCTCCAAGAGAGAACCTCTCTCAAATGAAACGCCCGAGAGAAACTTTTTGGGCTCGGCCATTTTTATTGCCAGCGAATCACGCTGCCTGCCACCACTCCCAACCTTGACTTTTCTTCGGAATACGATTGCGGACCATTTCATCAGGCCAAGATCGTTGACTCGGCGTTCAAATCTGCCGCCAATCAACGAATACCCAGTTTGCAATCCCTGTTTAGATGTTCTTTTAAACTACTGCTAGAACCCTTGCCTTTTGGGGTTTTTAAATGGATGTAAATCTGTGGACCTTTGTACTTTTATTCATCTACAAGGACCACCTATAATGTTCATCTAGAAGTACCTAGGTCTCTAGGAAGTTCAACCAAGAGATTCAGCTATAAGGTTTAGGAAAGTTCATCTTTGTCTACATCAATTTAGGTAAAATTCTAAAATTGGATAGCTTTAGTTTTGTTCGTCTATAAAATTCGTGTGTGGGGTTCATCTTTGTCCTTATCAACTTAGGTAAAATTCTAAAATTGTCTAAAATTGGAGACCCTTAGTTTTCTTCGTCTATAAGTTCATCTATGAGATTCATCTTTGTCCAAATCAATTTAGTTAAAATCCTAAACTTGAATACCCTTAGTTTGATTCATCTATAAGTTCCGTCTATGAGGTTCATCTTTGACATTAGCAATTTAGGTATAATTTTAAAACTGTCTAAAATTGGAACCCCTTAGTTTTGTTCATCTGTAAGGTTCATCTGAGGTTCATCTACGAGGTTCATGTATAAGGTTCATGGATGAGGTCCATCTGTGAGATTCGTTTAGAAGGATCATCTATAAGGTTCACCTATGAGGTTTACCTATGAGGTTCATCTACAAGGTTAATCTACGAGGTCCATGTATAAGGTTCAGCTATAAGGCTTATCTATGAGGTTTACCTATAAGGTACATCTACAAGGTTCATCTACGAGGTTAATCTACGAGGTTCATATATAAGGTTCATCTACGAGGTTCATGTATAAGGTTAATCTACGAGGTTCATGTATAAGGTTCACCTATAAAGTGAGGTTAATCTATGAGGTTCATGTATAAGACTCATCTACGAAGTTCATATATAAGGTTCAACTATGAGATTCATCTGTAAGGTTCACCTATTTATCGACAAAACAAATGGTGGGACGAAAGAATGTACCGTTTTAAATCGGCGGGAGGCAGGGTAGTTTCGGAAATCCCCACGCACGGGGTTGTAAATTATTTACTTAGCACGGTCGCCGAGGTACACGGAGAAAAAGTAAAGTAATAAGCCCCGGGTTTCAATTTCTGACTCCAGGGTCGGTGAGGCTGGTTGGAGCCGCCTCGTTCTCGCCGAGATTTTTCTGCAAATTGCGGGCGGCCGCGCGGCTGCACGTTGTACCCCGCTCCACTTTTTATCTATCCCCCCGATATGATTTCGTTTAGATGCAGCTACTTAATCCCGTCGGTGTAACTAATTCGATGCGCCGAGACTGAAAAACCTGCCACTCGTCTGCCAGCCGAGGGACGAGCGAGCCATTTGACGTTCAAGAGTCTAGGTTCCGGCAACTCTAGCAACCTTTTGACTTCCATTAAATGGACTGTTTAACGATCGAACGGTCGGCCGACGTGGAACGTCAATTATAATCCCCGGGGAAAAAAAATATTTCGTCGAAGAAGAAAAAAGGAAGGAGAGAAAAAAAGGGAGCCCGAGATCTGAGAGAACCGGTGTTTCGCATCCGTGCAGAGACGCTTAAGTGTCTTATTAACGCGCTTCTGAAGCCTCCGTGTCTAATTAATAAAAGACACGCCCCGCAGTCCTAAATCTCGCTGCCTGTTTTCCACGTGAAATACCAATTTTTGTGCCGCATCTCTCTTTACTCTGCATGCGATAGGTAAAACGAAGGTATGTCTCAAAGAACGGAAACACACTATTTCACTATTTAATTTTTAATTTTGCTGGTCACTTTTCCGACTATTAAAAAGTGCCTTATGTCGATACCTCTTGCACCTACTTTCAATTTCTCATTGACAAATGGTAAAGCATTATAGATTTTTCCTTTCTCAAGTGATTGTAAGTTAATTGACCTTTCCAGTTATAAAATTATGAAGTCTAATGACTGCAAAGTTATTGAACGTCGAAAGAAATTTCGGTTACGGAGGGTTAAAAGGCAGCAATTTGCATGCTGGCGGGAATCGAATGCTCGAAAGGTCAACAGCAGAGATCGCGTTTATTCCTCGCGGGCCCTTCGAAGGGAGTAAGCGGCGGAGTATTCGTTAATTAGCGGCAGGAAGATAGGATTGTGAGAGGTCGGAGCCGGGGAACCGGTCACGCTTTGATACCGGGGAAAGTCAATTTATCGGCGGGGTAATTGAACTGGAATGGAATGTGACCGATGCCATCGATTTATTCTAGCCGCCGCTGACGCCGGCTTAGGACATTTCTACGTGTTTCAAACAAGGCTCGCTATTCCGCCACCTTTCCAGACTTTTGCCTATCGATCCTCCAGAATCAACGTCCAATTATCTTCGAGGCACAGAAGAAGCCCGAGGCGAACTTTCTGGCCGTCGAGAGCGTCGGAACATTGGCGCGCGAAAATTATGCCCGCGTCAACATCAACACTTGTCAAGGATCAAAAGGCTGTCGTCGACTTTTAAACGGAACCTGATGAACATCATTTTTCCGTAGGAGACACAATCCAGGACACGCCTGTGCGCTAGGGAATCGTTTTTCTTTTTTCTTTTTTCTCCCCTTGGTGTTACAGCTCTTCAAAGAAACCGGTGCTCTAATTGCGCTGAACACGTCCGCCATTCGGAAGCCGCCGCCAAGGGGATTCGTAAACAATGTTAACCGAGGTAATCACAGGGGAAAGGACACCGCGAGAAGGTCCAGGTACCCGCGAATCCTAAGCCAAGTAGGTTAGCGAGGGAGCGGGAGGAATGTGGGAACACTTGGCACGGGCCTAGAGCCTCTCCGACCGGAAGTCTCGGTCTCTAGGTCGCGTGTACGGAACTACCAAGCTATAACCGAAGGGTTGTTGGCACCGGCAGGGTTCAAACTTGCAGCCCCTGGAACACAGGAAGCAACCAGAACGGGCTGGATTCCTTCTGATCGTTATCTACCGGGTCAACCCGACGGCAGATGGAACTTCCTACCGAGAGGCTAGTTACCCGAGGCGTTTCGGAACGTATGGACGTCGTGCCCGGGATCAATTATGCGAGTATGCGGAGCAACAATGTTACCGTCTGGCAACGAATGATTTACTACTGCCTTCGTCTTTTGTGTCGCCCACGGGATATTACAGGCTAGACGTCTTGCAGGAACAGTTCCAGTTCGAGCACACGTAAAACACACGTTTAGGTGATGCAGTCCGTGCATGTATAGTTTAACCATCCGACGAGGGAATACTTTTGCAACTATATGGATAATTAATGATCAATTTTTCTCGTCAATCTTTTTAAACGTATTTTTGTAAGTACTTGTAGACGCGATATTCTTAATATAACAATGTGGCCCAGCCGTCGGAGGGTTAACAACAACAAAACCTACAATTGACACAAACTTTCTTGGTCACCTGACAGTAAACAAGTGTTCTACATTTTTCTTAATTATCGAACTGTCTTCGAGAAAACGAGGGCGAAACTAGGCGAGAAATGTGAAAAACCTGCCAATGTGACACAATGATAAGAGACCCATACAACATGTTGACAAACTGGATATTTAAAAAGTTCCTTGGCTTATTTCACAGAATAATTTTAGAATAATTTAAATAATTCAGAAAAATGTACACTTGCAGAAAGAACCCAAGGAAGCTAAAATTTCCTGAGACTCTGTATGAGAACCATGACGTTCCTCGAGCACTGTTTCTGTTCTACAAAACGTCTAGTTTCGTATCACCCAGTCACATAAACGTCTACTCACACTGTTAACAAGAACAGGCTATGAGCAACAATCTCGAGCCAGCAGCGAGGAAACGGGGTGGAATAGAGCGCGTTTATATCGAGGAAAGTACAGGGCGTTTCAGGACGGGATTCTCGGTTAAACGGTAAGAAATTACGTCGACGAATAATTCAATTTTTGGAAGGGGGTAAAGTCGGCGGTTGTCGGTCGCGAAAGAGAACCGGCGCGGCCCTATTAACCGCGGCGGGTCGGATGAAGTTCGCGGGCGGAAATTTGCATCGAACAGTCGCAAAGCGGTAACCTAAATCTTGAGTTTGCCGATCGCGAGACAAAGGTCGCGGCGGCAGCATGTCACAATGTACACCGTGTCCGCCTACGTTCCTCTAATTACTTTACCAATAATCGGCCGCGGGTGCACGCGAGCACCGATCTAGAAAGACAGCCAGAGAGAGAGAGGGAGAGAGAGTGAGAGCTGGGACTCGGCTTCTCGGTATCCGTCACGCGAGGAAAAAATAATATACACACGCGTGTATATATCGAAAATATATACATATAAATATATACATGTACCGGGGGCATATAGCCCCGCGACAAAGGGGCAGATCAAAAGCGGAGAACCGAGCGGAGAAATGTAGGTTACTTAACGAACACCTCGGTGATTTCGCTGCGCGCGAGACGCCTATGTCCCGCAAAATCCGGGCCGGCAACGCTTTTCACGCCTAGAAGCCCAAGCATACGCTTCTCCTCGGCCGATCGACAAAGAATCCTTCTTATCCGCGATGCGTCGGAGCTTCTGACAGCCTCGGTATTTTTCCGCCCCTGCGCCGGAACCGTTCGTCATTGTGCGACTCGCAGGATTTCGCTCCGAGGAGAGAGGAATCGACCAGCAAGAATAAATGTCATTCGGAAAGGAGATCCTTGGTAATACCGCGTGATTTCTCCGTGGGAGAGAGCACCGTGGAACGTAATATTCCTAGCAGGCCGAGGGAACATTCCTCCGAGAGATTCCTCCAACAATTATTCCTGGCAATGCGCGTGCGAACAGTGTCCGTCCCGAGGACCAGTTAACGCTTCACGTCTGGATTGCCGTTTCGCAAATAAATTTCATCTGTAAGTTTACCGAAATGCGCCGTACGTTTCTTTTTTTTTAGGAACCAGTTGGATTACACGTGCCTTTGCACAGTTTCCAGTAGTCGATTGTGAGACTACGTGTGTCTCCATATAAACTATCGATCTCGGCTCAGAAGTAAATTTGGATCGTGCGAAACCGTAACTAGAAATTTAAAATGTATTATAGGGAATACTGTCGTAACCCTTTTGAATTTGAAAGACTCCAATAAAATTCGGTTTATCTGGATATCTTCTAACAAAAATTAATTTCTAAACCCAGTCAAAAATCACCGTCAGTATATAAATCATCTTGCTTAATCCTCCCGCGACCATTAGACACTCGTGTGTCTCCACATAAAATCTTGATTATATTTTAGAGGCAAATTTAAGCTGCAAACGATCAGAAATTGATCTTCCGTTCCAAAAAGTTCTCAGGATCTCGAGGACGATGTCTCGAAATGAATGTGTCTTCATACAACTCTTACATAAAAATCTCCGTGGCGTCTTCGCTTTTTAACGTCCAATAGACACATGTGCCCCCACACAAAAATTCCAACTCCTGTTTTAGATCAAATAGCCAAAATGAAGAGATTCGAAATCTCGCGTAGCTTTGCGGGTCCTGCCGGTTCTGGAAGTATGTGGTAGCTTCGGTTTAATTGCACCGGTTCTACACGCGTGCACGAAATAGCCTCGCCACGCAGGGATTGAAAGGTTACAGTCTATTTTTACACGAATCACAATCCGATGCGCGAGCAAGACTCAATTCTATAGAAGAACTAAAATTACCGGCGCGATATCAAAGGGTTCGGCGTCGCGTCGTCCTTCGTCCCAGGACGAGGGGTGGTGTAGGATCCGGGACTGCGGAGGAAGTTTCCCGCGGCGAAAACGCGCGGACCACCCTCTATATTTCACCATCCAAGAATTTACCGTGCCAATCCAGCCTCTTTCACACTCCATCCACGGGCTGTAGCCTGCATACCCTATGCATACCCTATGCAACTGCAGCAGCTCGTTACCGAGCCACGTCAAGCTTGCCACGCCGCCTTGCATTTTACATGCGTCCCTACACGTACTTGTCGTCCACATTACACGATCTCGCATCGGTATGGCGAAGCACGCTTTCCTCATTACTCTATCTCCGTTTCGCCCCTCTCCGTCCGACGCTGTTCACCCTCCCACCGTCTATCGTTTTCCCTCGATCCAACGCGTTTTCCCTCCTCGCGCTCACCCCCGTGCGCCCACCGACAACCGTGTGTCTTTGTCTCTCTTTCCCCGGGCCGGGTTGCTCTCTCACATCCCCGTGTTCCATCAGCGACAACCTATCAATAAAACGCCTTCCTCGAAGAACGGCGCCCATTTTCCTCGGCGTCGCCTAGCCTAGCCTAGCCTAGCCTAGCGCGGCCTCGCCTATGCATCCCTACCATCCGGCAACCGTAATTGCATGCGAACAGAGAAGCTGCCGCATCCGTCACCTACTCCCAACCCGGCCAGGTGCTCCCGCTATCCCGGTCGCTGATCCTGAGGAATCGTCCGTCTAGACAATTCGAATGGAAAAATGCGAGACTCCAGTCCATTGCCACGCGGAAGTTGGCAAAAGTATAAGGTTAAGTATATTCGAGGCTTGAAGAGTGTCTGACGATCAGTATTACGACACAGGGGGACGACGCCGCGCTACCGTAGCGGTGAAGTGATGGTAAAGCACGCTGAAGAGGATTCACACTCTGTCATTTGACTTCTGAACAGTCCAGGGGACGAAACCCTTTGAAATTCGTCGGCTGAACGAATGAATGAAAGTATGCGTGTGGGATGTTGCGCTAAGTGTGTGAGAGGCATAGGGGGTTCTGTAATAAGTTACTTCTTGAGTTTTATAGCTTCAGCGTAAGCCTACGTCAGGAAAGAGACAGGAAATGTCTTCCGCTGGAATCGCTCGTGGCGGAGCTGAAAGTCTGAAAAACTGAAGGGCCATTTAGCAGGACGAGAAGTTTGTAACGTTGCTGACGAAGACCCCCCCCCCCCCCCCGCAGGAAGATGAATATTGAAGATCGAACGCGCGCCAATCAAGAATGAAGGACTCCCCGCAAGAAAATGAATCTTGAATATGAAACGTGTCGCGAACTATGTTCTTAAAGTTTCTAATTGCTCGGGGAGTTATCAAGGACGACGGACCGGGCGATTGAATCGACAGTTTGCCGTCAGAGCGAACGGTCCGTGTGCTCAGCCTTCGAAACGACGAAGATCATTAAGAGGCTCCGTCGTTCGCGGGTTGCGGGACGACGGATTCTCATTTCGCGGCGCGAACCGCCAGGATAATCGTCCGCGGCGATGTGTGCACGACGATGAATACCTAAATAGGCGAAGATGCGGTCGGGTATAAAGCGGTCAAGGACTGGGCCGAGCAGGTGAATCCAGAAAATAGGTGGAACACGTCGGCGGTGGCAGGGCGGCAGCGGCAATTTGCTGGTCAAGAAATACGTGCGCCGGATCGATCGATCGGATATCGTTCCCTCCGTTCAGTAATTCCGATCGCCGACGCGTGACCGTCCGTCCACATTTCGTGGGCTCTGACTCCCTGCCGTCTGACCATTGAGGTCTCGTACTACGAGCCGACGCGACCACCTCTGAATTTGTGTGAGGCTTACTTATTCATTCCCTTCGGCAACCACGCCGGCAGTCTTCTCCGGTCGGAACGCCTTTCGACTACTGTTTACAAACTGCGAAAGATTGCGTTCCGATTCCACCGAATCAACCAGCAACACTCCGGTATCGAGTTAACACGTTCACTGCCAGGTCACCCGTATATGAGTGACGGAATTATTTGTGCAGGTTTTAAACGTTACTCTGGAAGTATTTCCCACCAAGCTATTTTTCATACGAAGAGAAACTGTGGACTCAACATTTTTATATCAACATTAGAAAGAAAAATATTTATGTTGTAAATTTAAATATTTATATTGTTAATTAATTTGAATTTTGCCGCCATATACGCGACATTGGACCCAGCAAGTAAATCTGCCATGGCGCTTGTATGGCGGCATTGGTCCGGTAAGGGTTAAAATGAATTTTCACATTAATATATTCGTTATGAAGAGAAACTGTGGACTCAACATTTTTATATCAAGCATAGAAAGGAAAATATTTATATTATACAATTAAATATTTATATTATTAATTAATTTGACTTTTGCCGCCATATACGCGGCATTGGACCCGGTAAGTAAGAGAGCCATGTCGTTTATATGGCGGCATTTCTCCGTTAAGGGTTAGAATGAATTTTCACGTTAATATATTCGTCGTTCCAAATTGCATTAGGGCCTGTAAAATGCAAGAAAGTTGGAGGACTACTCGATATATCATACATTTGACTTTTTTCAATTTTTATTTCATTAAGTAACCTACTTTGATTTTATGTATTCTAATTTGACAGTGAAAGTGTTAACGAGAAATTATCTCGAAAATGTCGACGTGACTCAATCAAAATGACGCTCAAGACAGTTCGTCGGGATTGCCAGAAACCCCGATTGGAGAAAGATTACCAGACGGATGTAAGGTACAGTTCGAAATTTTTACTTGAATGTCAATTAAATGTGGCGATAACTCTGTTAAAACACCTGTGTTTTATCTTAACGCTTTGCACTCGAAACCGATTTAACTTAAAAACCAAACATTTCTTCCGACTTGGAATTTTTCATTTCATGCATACAATTTACTCTACAGTGCTTAAATGTTTACCGATGTATAAAATATTTTGAGTAATGAGATAGCAGTTTTTAGTGGCGCCTCTGAGTGCTTAATATGTATGAAATATGCAGAGGAAAGTGGACTTTGACGTTAGAAGACAAAGACCTCTGATAAAATAATGATTAAATTGAACATTTTTATATGCATACATTCAAAAGAAGACTTCTATTAATCACTTCTGTGCCAAGCATTTTATCCTGTTTATTTAACTGAAGTCTGTAGTTCATTATGTTGTGCTAGTTAGGAGGTACTCTAATTGCAAGCTCCGCAGTCTGGTATAATAACCACGAACATTCGGAATAAGTCTGCACTAGGAGAATTCGTACATGGCAAACGTGGAAAAGTTTTTAAGTAGACAACAAAGAAAATTGACCCCGTATCCTAAGACTTTCTACAAGACCAAGGAAAGTATACATTGTGCACCTAAGTGTACCGTAACAGAGAAACATCAATAACAACAAGATGAAATATTGTCGTTTGAAAGAAACGAATAACATCCATATAATAAATTCGTGTACTCGATATCACAGGGCAAAGTGTAGATACAAAATCCCTCGATCATAGAAAAGTAGATTAATATTGGATCAGTCCTATCGCGGTCAAAATGACCGGTTTTATATTTTACTATGAAAATAGTGGAATAAATATCCTTGTCCGAACATTTATTATATTGAAAATTACGGGCAATCTCAATAAACTTAGGTTTGCCATTTTTACAAGGCAATATTTGCTGTTAATGCTTGGTAGATTTAGTGTTAACTCTTTGCACTCGGCGCCATTCTAATTCTAAAACTAAATTTCTTTTCCGTCTTACAATATTTTCATTTTATTCATACGAAACCGATTCAATTTCCACATATACTATACAAACGTTTAGTATTCTATCAAATACAAATTTTGTAATGTAACAAATATTTTATAATATTTTTTTAAATTTCCTTAAAATAATGCCACAATTTCTACTGTCGCCTCATAGTCATCACTCAAGTGCAAATGGTTAAAAAGCAAAGAAAGACTCAGAATGTAAAAACAAACAGGATAACGCAACAGAATCGATACAAATCAGAAAATCATGGAAGAATGGCGAACCAGCAATGCCCTAAGCTTAAAATAAACAAAAAAGAAACAGAGACATGTAAAAGAGCCTGCAGGCGAGCGAGTGAGCTTGGCCAGATTAAAATCGGCCGGTGTGTGGCGATTGTGTGTGGAAGGGAAGAAGGGTGGGCGATGGGGGGAGGGCAGGTTATCAGGTACGCACCTCATAATTTCATTCTCCTTCTCCTCCTCCTGCCTCTGCCTTATCATAACCTCCTCGATGGTGCTCCTCTCCTCGGGGGTGAGGTGCGACATATCAGGTACAGCCGCCATCACGGACGTAAGATAGGAACGTGCACGGGAAGGTCTAATCGCGAGAAGTTTAGCGCGACGCGCGGGCCGGCGCACCACCGACGACGCCGCCGATGAGATGCCGCGACGAGGTTCGCTCGCCGCGCGGCAACGCTCCTTCCTACGGGATATCGCGTCCTTTCTACGACTACGGGAATGCTTTGTGGTACGGGGGGAGTCATCCGACACCTGGTAATCGTACCAGCTGGCCGCGACAACACGGTTTGGCCTCCTCCGCTGAGCGCGGCGGTGTCCGCTGTTTCGTGCGTTCCTTGGATCGGTGCTCGGAGGAGGATCTGTCACACCTGTCCGCTCGGCGGCTACCGCCGGGTACGAGCGTTGTCGTTTGTCGGTCGACGGCAAGGACGGCGATGACGACGGTGGTCACGATGACAACGTTCACGATCAGGACGAGGCACGGCTGTCCTACTGTCGAGGGTAGAGAGGCTCGGCGGCGGACCACAGGCTTTGGCTTTATCGTTCGCGCGTTATCGTCGGGCCCGGAGAGGCTGGCTCTCATGCGAGTGTTCAGCTTCGTCGTGGCATCGACGCGATGACGATGCCCGATCACGATGATGATGCTGATGCTGATGCTGGTGGTGTTGACGACGCTGCTGGCTCCGTGATCGTCGTCCCCGTCGGCGTCCTTGTCGTCGGTGTCTCTCGTCGTACGATTACCACTGGCCGCATCTGTATGACAAATCATGTTCACAGGCTGTGTGGAGGTCCTCGCATTCTCTCTTCCGTCCTCGTAGCACGTCCTCCGCTCGAACCCAGCTTCATGGAACGGCGCTCGGCTGTGCCCGGGTGTTCCTCGAAAGCGACCTTCGACGAGGTTCCTCCTCGCGTCCTCGATACGATGATGGCGGCGGCGTCTGCGGCGGCGGCAGTGGCAGCGGCAGCGGCGGCGACGGCGTCGGCGGCGTCGGCGGCTAGGTTAGGACGCGCGCAACCTCCTACTCTCTCTCGCTGCCACCGAAGTACGCGTGCACTCGGAGAGAGAGCACCCACACCCCCGCGTCGCCCCGAACTCCGTTTACCAGCCGATTCCCCCCGGTTTTGTTTACCGGACACGCCGTTTCCTTCTCTCGCCCCTTTGATCTTCGTCTTCCTCTTGGTCCTCTTCCTCTCTCTCTCTCTCTCTCTCTCCTCCCTCTCTCTCGCTCTCTCTCTCTCTTCTTCCTCGTTCTACGGACAGCCCCGTGGAGAGCACGTCACACTCGCGGGAACGTCAGCCGAGTTCCGAGGTTTCGAGCGAACCAGCGGCCCAGTTCACGAATACATCGATTGAAAAGGAAAACGGGTCACGGGTGACTCCGACGTTGGCTGCGCTCGTTTCTGCCGTACACACGGACTCTGCTCTCTCTCTCTCCCTCTCTTTCTTTCTCTCTCTCCCTGTCTCTCTCTCTCTCTTTCTCTCTCTTTCTCTCTCCCCCGGGTTCTTGAACTTTGCAGGGGGGAAACACACCGCCTCTATACACTGTACTCCCGACGAACACGCACACACAGCACCGCCTGGGGCACCCCCGTCAGGTGAAAAACGCTTTCGCCGAGGCTGAGAGCGCGATCGGACCGTGATCCCCTTTTGTCGCGGGCCAGATGGGTCCGCCTAACCCTGACCAATCCCTTGACGCTGTGCAACGATGGCTATGTGTTCGTGTTCCTCGGCTGTCGGTCGTTTTTTCGTAATCTCATCGATTCCGAGGGGATACGGGTCACTGGGTATATGCTCGGTCTTTTCCCTTATTTCCGTATCGTAGGTAAGAAAACAGCCCTCTCCCTCTCTCTGTCTCTCTCTCTCTCTCTCTCTCTTCCTGATGGGATCGACGCGGACGATCGAAAGCGTCTTCGAGGGAGATCGGATCGATCAGAGTTGCCCGACGAGGTGTCCAGCTCGTCAACAGTTGTCGTCCGCGACCATGGCTCGTGGCGATGATGGTTCCAGGTGTTCGCTAGCTACCGTACGGACCCATTCGACGGCCGGGTGCCCGTGTACTCGCGCGGATCACCCGCCACGTATGCGTGCCTCGGCCCCGGACGATATTTAACGCCACAAGTACTCGAATACTGGCCGCGATTCACGTGGCTGCCGACACAACGATGGCGCTTTTCGACGTCTCTGCAGCGACCGCGACACCCACACAATCAATCGCCCTAGACCGGATCGTTCCACACCCACAAGAACCGTTTTCCCAGCTGACCGGCTGTCCTCGAGGTTCCCCGAGGCGTACGAACACCGTCGTCGAACGCGGAGCCCGTGTCAGCTGCTCGCCTTCGTCCTCCGATCTCTCTGCCGATCCTGGCTACCGAGGAATATGGATCCTCGCGGTTTTCGTCAGGTTAACAAACACCCAGTTACTCTGTTATCACGAGCGGAGTCTCCAACCCTCTCTTTCTCTTTGTCTCTTGTTCTATCTTTCTTTCTCTTTCACTCGTTCTATTTCGTTCTGCCTCTCTCTATCTTAATCTCTCTCTCTCTTTCTCTCTCTCTCTGTCTCTCCCTCTCCCTGTCTATCTGTCTGTGTCTGTCTTTCTCTGCGGCGGCTGCCCGATATCCCTCTCGCACTGATTACACACGCGTGCACCAGAACAACGGGGGCCGGAGTCGTCGACTATGGCCGAACGAAACGATACTCCTCACTTCCGTGTTTCCAGCGTTTCCCTTCTGTACGCTCGACGCAAGAACAACACACGAATGAGCTTATTCCACACCCCTAGCGCGCTTATGTCCGTCAACGCTCCGCGATTGGTACTACTCTCACTGACGGTTCAGCCTCTCCGTCACGCTCCCGTTCCCTTCGGTCTCTCTCTCCTTCTCTCGCCACCCCGTGTCCGTACACCCTTCGCTCCTCTACTCGTTGCAACCCGCCACCGTTCGCCTACATCTTTCTCCCTCTACCTCCGGCTTCTATATCTGGTCCTATCTACCCTCGCCCTTCCCTCGGCCGACGTCTATCTTCCCTCTCTTTCTCTTTCTCCACGCCTGGCTCGCACACCACGGCTCTCTCTGCACCACGACCCTCTCTCCCTCTCCCTCTTCTCCTTCTACTCTCCTTCACTCCTCTCCTCTACGCTGCTCGCAACACGGGCTGAAACGAGACAACCCGGTCCGCGAAGGGGGCTAATTTCCGGCCGCGAATCGACTTCCTGTTCGAATCCGCCGCGCGATGGATCCCGGAGCCCTGGCCCGAGGCGAGAACCCTGTGCCCCGGCTATCGGCGACCATGAAGAAAGGAAAATAATCTAACCGAGAACCCGTCCGAGCCTTTCGACGCGCGGAATACATCTTTTCTCCTCTTTCCTGCCTTTCTCTCTCCCTCTCTCTTTTCCTCTCTCTCTCTCTCTCTCTCTCTCTCTCTCTTCCTCCCTCTCGCTCGTTCTCTCTGTTTCTCTCCCCCGTTTTAGTCTACGACCGCAGTTGCGCGAACCGCTAACCCTCCCACCGTCCCTGTTTGTCCATTACGGACCACCACCCTGCCTGCACGAATTCTGGTCTCTCGTGAACGTGCCAGGACCCAAGGTAGGGGAGATAGACGTCCGAGGGGACGCTGGTCGGCCGCCGCGCAGTCCCGTGGATTTTTCCACGATACACGCGGCGAACCGTCCCTCCCGTTTAGGATAGAGACTTAGAGCCAGCTTAGGCGAGCCCGAGAAGCGCGGCTTGCCATGAGCCAGGCCGATTCGAGCGTCCAGATACGTCGAGAAGCGCCCATTCATGCGGTCTTAATAAATAATGGGATGCGGCGTACGTCCGAACCAATAAGGACCACAAGCCGCACTTACGTCATGGAAAACCCCGTATTGATCGAGCTATAGGCCAATGGGGTTCACCGCCGCAACGGTGCCACTTGCCTCGTTCTGGCGGCGAATTCGAACGCTATCGAGCGACCGCCCCTGTCCGCTGAACCCGGGAAACTATGAACTATCGCCGGTCGTTGTACCGTTCTTCCGTGATCATCCCCCTTCCCGGCCCACCGGTTGGCTCCAGGACGAATCGTTTCGTCTTTTGATGGCACCCGACGGTATTTAGTTTATTGGTAAAACCGCCGGGGATCCCTGGGCCGTTTCGTTACGCGGTTCCGGGACGTTAACCGTAACAGTCGACGACATTGACGAAGTTTCTCCGAGTTGGTGCGCTGCCCGAAAATTCAACAACCCCCTCGCACCCCGGCCGAGTTTTGGACCGTGCTCCCCGGGATCCGGAGTTTAACCGGCGCTCGTAAAAACTTCCGGACTACCTAGTTCCTGGCCGCAATTTAAATTTAGCACGACGCCCCCGGCCGTGCCCTCCGCCTCGAAATTAGAAACAACCCTCGCGCGAGATATGGAAAGTTTGAATGAAAAGTCAGGGACAAGGAGTTGGCCGTTTGGATTAATCGCTGCGGTCTGCGCATCTGGCTTTCTGGAGAAATAAAAACAACTCGGTCGGCGCGTCTAAGGGAGCCCCAGCAATTCAGTTACACAAATAAATTATGGTAAATTTATTCACTCGAAGTAACAAAAGAACGATACGGGCACGACGGATCAGTAGAACCAGTCTGCTCTGGGTCAGACGGCCCGAATCTACTCGCTGCTGCTGGAAGTAGTATATTGCCGCTCTGATCAGACACTGGGGTTCATATTGTACTTCCTCGATCGACGTTAAAATTTTAATATAAATATATAAAATATATATATCAACACAATGAAAACACTAAAATGAGATGAAGATTAATTAGGTTTAATTTTTCCAGTAGAATGAAAATTGCAAAATTAAAAGTGTTATCTAATTGTCGCTTTGTCACGGGAATTTTTTGTTTCAAAGAATGGTTAGCGATTTTATTTTAATTTTGCTCGCCAATCGCGCATTAAACGTCGATCGATCAACGGCAATAATATTAAAATAATCCTGCCAACCACTGCCGCCAGTAGACTCTGCCAGCCTGTTTCGTGTATCCGTTTTTATGATACACAATGTACGGGAACGCATGATTAATGATACCTGGAGCGACGCCAGAGATGCTCGGTGGTCAGTTCTACGGACGCTTGGTATCGCATTTAAATTAATGTTAAGCGAGTCGGCATTAACACCGATTAATTATTTGTTCAGCGTGACAAGTATATTCCACTGTGAAATCATAAATAACATATATTTGTCTCCTTGAACATGAACCTGACTTTGATTCCAGCTCCATTTACAATCGGTTGCACATCGGTGGCTCAGTATAAAATCAAATTTACAAAGTAGTGCTATTTTACACGCAGCAATTGTATCGTGGTGCATCCACCAGCACGATTGCGTTTTACTTATATTAATTACGTTAGAGTAAACGTGTTAAATCATACAAGATCGAACGGTGTGCCGTACTTATATACATATACATACATATATATATATATATATACACACAATTAGTCTTTAAGAGTATTACGCTATTAAATATTAATGATTGCGGTGTGGCCGAATATTATGTTAACTTAAAACAAAGATTGTAATTAATAGAATTTTGGCACGATACGATGACGTGACGTTCGCTGGCAAACTTCTATAAATAAGACTCTAAAATGAAATTATCTACGCGGAGCTATAAATCGTTAATGAGTTTTTCAGCACAAGGACAATTTTTTTGATACTTTATTTAAGGTGTGACTCGTTCATCAATACTGTCCCAGTCGTGTTTCAGAATTTGTGATATTGTATTTACATAAGATATTATTATTTACAATTGTAGTGATTATGCTTCTGTTACGTAACTGTATGTAACCATTGTAACCGTTTAATTGTATTGGTCCTATTTTAAATAAATTAAACTGAGATTCAACTCACTCTTGTCGAGATCTTCATATTACATATGTCAACGTGTGTGTAATATGGATTATACATACATCGTATACGTGCTCGATGTTTTATCTTCACTGGATCAGTTTCCATATACATAAATTTATCAGAGTTCACCATAAACTGTAGAAATTGGTGTAGTATAACTTAAGTGTATAACGACGTATAAAATTCCATTGCATTTTTTCTCTATGCTTCTTACGAGATATAAATTTGTGTAGAATTTTCCATTAAAATGTGCAATTTGAGAAATTGATTAATATAATAATATAAAAAATAATTAAAAAAAGGAGGGCGTTAAAAAAAAACGTTTACTCCACGTGTTGGCATACCCCGTAGGAAACAGTGTATCAATTCAGTCAAAATTTTATCAAAAACATGTAAATTCTATCAAGTGACCATTTACTAGGTATTTATCTATGTAAAAATTAGTTCTCTATATAAATTTAAAACATTTCTGTTTATCATGTGGTATCCTCGTTTTGAATAATATTGAATCAGCTCGATACTGAGTATTTAGGAGAGGCATATATCCAAATACCTGAAATGAAAAATGAATATTCCCACATTTCTAAAACATCATGCAGTTCCACTTACAGACACTCAGAAATTATGAATTAACATATATTTTAAAAATTTCCAGTGAATTCAATCATCGATACTAATAAAAGGTACTTACCTGAGAGAAGAAATTAATGCACTTATGCCTCTCCTGAAAATGGGTATCATCCTCTGATAGAGAAACTGGACAGCCTGGACATCTGAAAGTCCAACGTGATGTAACCTGAAAATACAGAAAAGCGAAATATTATTTATCAATAGTAATAGGGAATGTAGAACGTGTCGCGTGATAGTGTTTCAGTAACCTTGACGGGTGGTTTCCTTGTGATGTGAGATATGAGGAAATTCATGGCAATATCCTCGCAATTCATGTATTCGTCAACCTTATCTCGTATGGCTTGCGGTAGCCAATGAGTATACAGATATGTGTAATGTTTATGAATGAACGCGGCTCCGGTTAAAACCATCGATAACTCGCATGAATAATTCGAATTATAGTTCCAAGCATTATGGTAATTCTGGTCCCATGCGTGAAAGCGACCGGGGAACCCGACTACACGATCCCGATGTTCTCTCCATACTCTGCAGATATTAAAATCATCAACTTTAGTCCCTTAAATTCTAATAACCACATACAAATAAATTACCTGAATCCAAACATAATCTCATCGTGCCTCAAATGAGCATCATCATCGACTGAAAGAACGGCTTCCGTTTCGATGGCATCGAATGGCAGAAATCTATTATTTAAACTATTCCTCGAAGCTTTTATGACCTATATAAAGAAATGTTCACTCATAAAAATCGACGGAGTCTTTTTTGTAGAATATCAAGTCTTACATGAATTGGAACTCCAATATCTGGCCACTTTAAGTCTTCCATTGGTGGTTTTGGACTGTTCCATACCACGAGAACTTTATTTAAATACGGCAATCCATAAAGCCGCGCCAAAGAGTTAATCAGGACCTGTTCTCGTTCGTAACTTAACATCACGATTGTAAACTGTTCTCTTGGATAATTCCCACCCAAAGCTTCGCTGAATTCTTTGCCTGCACCACCTGCACCTTTGCCAATTGGTCTGAATCCGACTTCAGATCCTATAATTTAATCAATAACAATGAAGGTTTTCTCCTGCAACAGGAGCAACGTCCTGTTTACTAGAAATGTGGAAGAACCCGAAAATATTGTGTCAGGGTGGGTCGAAAATTTTATTCAAGACGGGAACTGATGTCTTCCCAACATTTTCAGGTTCTCGCACGCTTCTACTATTTACCAAGAAATTTGGCATCACTGGGAAGAACAGTATCAAAAGGCAGCTGCGGGTACAAATAAAATGGGTCCACCCAGTCGTTCCAGATCTCATGGCCTTGAAGTAGTATCGTGGTATAGTTTCTCTTAAAAGCAGGAGAGGGATAAGGTGGCTCCAAAGGACCCAAACTTTCTTCCGCTTCCGGCTCGGAAATAATGGCATCAGACTTTAAAGGCTGAAGAAATACAAAACATTTATAGACAATAGCCAACTAAACATAGCAATTGTAACGCTTACCACAAAGCTTTCGTTAAAGACACTTGGACTGGCAGTTTGTGGTGCAGGCAACGGAGGTATACCAAGTCGATCCCTGATAACTGCAACAACAGTATCTACTGCACCCTGTGCTGTGCTTAGATACCGTTCCCATATCAGCCTGCCTTGTCTACGCATACTCAACAAATCAGTATCGGGCACAGCGCGCAGCAGGAAGTGCATTTCCGTTACTCTAGCCTTTGGCAAAAATATTGCAGCTCTGCGCCAACTGATTACTTCGCTGTAACTCAATACGATTTGATCGCCGCCTAAGAAAACTGGGATAGACCCAGACCGCAAAGCTTCGTATAGTCTAGCTTGCATGTAGGACGTTGTTACAAACGAAGCGTTGCTAGGAGCTAGAATTAAGGCAAACGTAGACTCTCTTAAAATAGCTTTCCTCGACGAATCAGTTCCGCAGAGAGACCAATCAAGAATTTTGACACTTTTCTCCTCCGAAGCCGGTATGCACTCAAACTGAATGAAGAATTTGTCCAAAGTCATTCCTGTACTCATTTCCTTGAGATGCTGGATAATGAAAGAATCAAGATTATTTTCGTCGACGGATAATCTCTCCAAATCCACATCGGCGTCATCTATTTGATTCGCCATGGTGGTTGCTCTCAAAGGTCTCATTTCTCCTTGAAAAGACAGCAAATATTTCCTCCTTGCTGGTAACATTTGAGCACATTCTTGCCAAACATCGCCACCTGGAGGTCCCAAAATGGGTGGAACAACCAGATCAAAACCTTCGTTAAATTGATTTCTATAAAACGTTGATTGCACTTTTATAGCTCTGCCGGTGTCCACGCCACTAAAAATATCCCCGGATTCCATGGATAGATCCCTACGTGCGAGGTTTAATAAAATGTGATTTCTACCATCTCCACCCCAATATGGAAGTGCGTGTAATTTATTTACATCCACGAGATTTCTGTGTTTCTTGTCAACCTTTTGTTGAGTAGAGTGGGCTTCTCCTATGAGTAGTATGTATATACAAGCTTCAGCTGCGTTTGCAGTAAGATGTGGATTGTATCCTATTATAACAAAAACATATGTCTTAGTTCGTAACGTACAGAAATATTAATGATCATATGACTGCGTACCCAATGTTTGTTTAATCGTGGTTTTTAAAAAACCGTCGACGTCCCAGCCTGGATTTATTACCGAGTATTGATCTGGATCATATAAATAAACTGGAAATCCACTTGTTAGTGCACAACGACTATGATCAAAACAATTGTACATTTTGCAGGAATACGATGTAGAACTGGGTAATACAACAGGAACAGAATCCATTAGTATACGCTTGGGAGGTGCCAATTCCGGCGTATTCCTCTCCACCGCTTCCCTCTGAGCTACTTGTGCTTGTTCGACACTGATCTTCAATCGATCAAGATCTGTTTGTTGATGGAGCAGCTCTTGCTTCAATTCATCTATCTTTTGAGTTAAACTATTGATCTCCACCTGAAGCCTTTGTCTCTTTGCACTCAAGTCCCTAAGCTCATTATTTACAGACACTTTAATACGCAACAGCTCTTCGATTCGCATTTTCAACTGAGAAGCTTTCATAGAAGTGAAATCTTCGAAAGCCTCCAATGTGGAAAATGTACGGTAAATATCTCTGTCCGGCGAATCAGATTCTACCTGTGGTACAAAACATATTGTAAAAACTTGCGTTAGATATTTCTGAATATTTAAGAATGACTGTTACCTTAGACAAGTAATAATGAGTAAATAGTGGTACAATAAACAAAACTGCGGAAGTGAGCAAGATGATCCTGGACAACTTCATATGTGTTATCCAATGCCGGAATTCTCTTCCACTTCCATTTTGATGGTACAATGGAATAAATTCGAACATGCTTCCCCCCATTGCAATTGTTACAGACTGCTATTCATGATTACTTAAACCTCAAGCCAGCGAAGATAATTCATAGTCACTTGGTAGATTTCTGTAAGAGAAAAAAAATCAATTCAAATGTATATCCACTTTGATCCTAAATTAATTGTAGTATGTACAAACGATTATTCGATTCCCAAACAATGCGTTATGTAAAAAAAACAATAAGGTATCTCTCACCGATAACAGAATAATCGGAGAATTTCGAGTGGCATCTCTGATCAGTAACCTCGCAAGAGAATCACTCTCCGTTCGTTTTCCTGGCATTCGGAACCCGCGTTCATTACAGGTGCATCATTATTGAAAAATATTTCAGGAATTCATTTTATTCTGTGCACACACACCCAATAAGATCCGTGTGCCGATCGAAATACACAACGATAGTTGTCAGAGTCGCGGATACATCGCATCCATTTCACGGACAACATTGAGGTTACCAATTCAGCATTGTTCCGATTACGTATTAATGTTTATCCGTTCGACTGGCAGCGTACCACGACCTTTCAAGTTTACGGTACGATTATTTACACGCGATGGTCTAGCAGTGTCTAGCGTTTACGACAACACTCTGTTGTTGTTATATCGGTGCAGCTCGGATATCACGATTCATTGTCAGTCGAACAACACATAAAAAAAGAACACTGCATCGATGCCACCGAACGCCGAGCTGAATTACGTGATGCTCTCGACGATTATTTCTTCTTTTAGGCAGTCCCGCGGTCAAACGCGCGGCCCGAGAAATTAAACGTGTACCGTTTCAAAAAACCCGCGACATTGTCCTCGAAATAGTTTTCCATTGACAACGTCTGGTGGCATTGCTTCTAGCTCCGCTGGTGTCTATTTGCATTTCTCGGAGCCTTCGCAGAACGTGCGCATGTTCATGTCAAGTGCAGTGCAAAGGAAATAATATTTTGGCTTTCGGGGGCCTAAAATTAGCTAAAATGGTGAGCGTTTCACGAATTTCTGTGCCGTAATCGTGCAACCATCTTCGCGGATTAATCTACGAAACGGATATCGCTGCTTTTCGACGGGCGTTAACGAAGACGTAACGAAAACGTTCGAATAACCTATCGGATTTTAACGTTAACGATTCCTTTCGCACGAAATACAAATCAGTCTGTCGCTACACATCTCGCCAAGAGAGAATTCGAAAATAATGCTCGTCTATCCTCTCGAGTGTCCGTAATACGCGTCAGTGACACACGAAAATCCTTGAACTTGGAAATATTCCGTCGATGGAACCGTACGCAAAGTATCGTAACTGTTGTACACGTAACAAAGTATTGTTTGTTTGTATATCTTCCTCGAGGTCTACGTCAGTATAACGAAAGCCCTGAGATTACGTATAAATAAGTTTGCGTCGAGAGGTTCTGTTCAAGATGGTGTGCAAATGAAAAATGAACTATAATTTTTTTTTGTCTCTGACCGTGTCATATTTGTGTCAAGGTTTTGTTGTACTGAAATCTCGTGTTTCGTTCTCGTTGCAGAATAAGTTGAAGGTCTCGCAAAGAGACAAAGTTAAAAAATTCATTACTTGTACACAAACTGGAGAACAAACAGCAATATATTGTTTGGCGCAGAATGATTGGAAGCTAGACCTGGCAAGTGACAACTATTTTCAAAATCCAGAGGCTTATTATAAAGAGCCAAGAATTTCTGTGGACAAAAAGAAATTAGAAATACTGTTCAGTCGATACCAAGGTAAGCATGGAACTTTTCTAATTACTAGCAAGTAAGTTGATATCGTTATGATGTTGATTCTCTAATGACTTCAAACTTTAAATCTTACTGATTGTCATCCGGCGATTAATGTAGATCCAAATGAACCAGACAAGATCACAGCAGACGGAATAATGAAATTTTTAGACGATTTGGGTTTGAGTCCTGAGAGTAAATTAGTACTAATCATTGCTTGGAAATTCAGGGCAGAAACTCAATGTGAATTTACTAAAGAGGAATTTATGAATGGCATGATGGATTTAGGGTAATTTGAAAAAACTCCTTGTTTTTCTCTTTTGTATAGTATATCAAAGTTAATGTTGCATATAATCTAAGAAAAAATAATCAAAATTATTATTTCAGTGTGGACAGTATAGATAAATTAAAAGCTCGTTTAAGTAGTTTAGAAAATGAATTAAGAGATCCTCACAAATTTAAGGATTTTTATCACTTTACATTCAATTATGCAAAAAATCCAGGGCAGAAGGGCTTAGACCTCGATATGGCAATTGCTTATTGGAATATTGTATTAGATGATAAATTCAAGTTCCTGCCGTTATGGTGTCAATTTCTACAGGTAGAGATCTCAAAAGAATTACTGACAATCAGTCACTAAAAGATCACAGTTACAAACAGAAATTTTTACATATATTTCATGCTGTTTTCTAGGAACACCATAAGAGATCAATTCCAAAAGATACATGGAATTTGTTATTAGATTTTGCGCTTATGATCAATCCTGATATGAGTAATTATGACGAAGAGGGAGCTTGGCCTGTGTTGATAGATGATTTTGTAGAGTGGGCACAGCCACGAGTTCATCAGAAAAAAGCTTTACTTATCCCATTATAAAATTGTACAATTATGTGATACTTGAACATATTTTTTTTTTTTTGATAAAGCATCATCATTTTACTTTGTGTACAGATCATACTGTATTATACAATCATATTGTATAATAACCTCGTAATGTAAAAAAATTTTGCTTAAAAGGAAAAGAACATTACTAAAGCTAATTAAATCGTTGTAAATCCAAATTATGTGAACTTTAAAACTTCACAAGTGCTATTGTAAGTTTAAATCTACAATATTATACATTCATCTGTACAAAGTAATATGATGTATAATCGGTTTATTCTCCAAAAGAAAAGAAGAACAAGAAAAAACGTAGTAACAGTTGAAAACGTTGCTCAATTACCAACGGTATTTGCAAGCATTAGGAGAAATAACTCATTTTGTTCCTTCTTAAAAATCTAGTTTTGAAAGGAAAAATTCAGAAAAAGATTCGTTTCTACCTTTTTGTAGATAGTAATTTCTAGAAATTGCATTATTGAAAATTGTTATTAAATGAATTTTACGATATACATAACACTTGTAACATAAATACAAAAAAACACGAAGAGAAAAACAAATCTGTATTTTAAACGTAACGAAACTTTGGCACCGCTATACTTATTCTTTCATGGAGAAAGATTTGTTTCTGTTTTACTGCTACAGAGAAATATTTATATTGTAATTCTGAGATACTATAGATGTTAGGAAAAATAAATTAAGAATTTTTTTACAAGTTTAAATTATGAGTTTCATTTATGATTGTTACAAATGAAACATGTCTATGTTTTTAATAAGTTGAAGAAACATTATGATATTTTTAGCTTGTGATTTCGACAACAAATTTCGTACAGAATCGATTGAATTTTCTTGTTGTTATTTCATTTGACAAAGTACAATGTGTGATTAATGCTTGTGTAGTTTTAGTCAAATACACAATGAATTTTCGAAGCTACTAATCGCTTTAATTTATATATGATACAAAGAGATTGAAGAAATATAATGTAAAGATACAAAAGATATATATGTATATCTGAACTTTCTAGAAAATGTTTAAGAAATCAAAAACAATTATGTGCACTTAGGTATACTGACATACTTCTGTGCAAAGTAGAAAATTAGCAACACGGAGATGCGTCGTCCACAAATTTCGGATTATATTTTATAAAGAATTGTAATAGATAAAGTGAAAAAGATTCTGACTAATCTATTCATTATAAAAACAAGTTCAATATAATGTCAGAAGTACGTTTATGCAATGCAACAAAATAATCCATAATCACAGAACTTATACTTCATTTAAATAATACTCTATAGTATACGTTTTGAAGTTTTAAGCTGCAGCTTTCTATTTTAGCATTGCGTAAACAAAGAATTGTAATAGTTTTAGAAACAGATTGTACATAATGTAAATAAATTTATCAGTCTTAATCTACAAAAGATGTTTGATTAAAAGATATACTCCATAATTATCACACCAAGTCATACTGTCACAATAAATCTTAACCAAAACCTCTCTGGTTCTTTCAATAAAATAAAATACTTGAGCGTGTTTAAATTTTGCAATTTTTTTATTTTAATCTATTACATTCTTTTTGTAGAATTTAAATATGTATGCAAAAGAAATTAAATCATCTCATTAGGTATGCTTGTTGCAAAAACTGGTACAGGAGCAAGAAAAACTACAACTACAGCAATCAATACTATCTTTGGGATATAAAAAAGCTAGCTCATACTGTTCTGATTTTGTGTTGTAACATTGATTCAGTATATCCTCGACGTACCACTTGCATAAATATTGCAATTTTTCTATAGCAGTCTGCAAAATATTTTTATTATTGGTTTGTGAAATATGTTGGTATTAAAAATTTGTTTATTTGTAGAATGGGATGAACATCGCAGTATAACTAGGATAGGGACGATTTTATGTGAAAAAATAAATAAAAAATTTGCTGTGCAGTACTTTTTAACAAGAATCTTTTCCAAAAATCATACCAAATCTTTTTTACATATTTTGCGTATAAAACCATCCCTATTCTGTCTATACTACAATTTCCGCTCACCCTGCACTTGAAGATGTACCTGTGCAAGAACTAATCCTCTGTTTGACCTTGAATTCATTGTATGATTATGGGAGTCAAAAAATGTTACTGTGTTGGTATTTTCTTGAAATATGAATAAGACTGTGCGGCCACAAGTGATTAGAAGCATGAATAAGTTATTGGATCTTGGGGATGCATACCATTTATGTAAAAAGTTATTTATATTATGATGTAAACCTCTTTCGATTCTTTCATGAAACACTTGAAAGGTCTGCAATGCATATAGAGAATTGTAAGGACTTGTAAAATGAAATGTTGGATTTTTAATAATTAATAATAATCATGAAATATATACCCATTCTTTCAATATACTTAATCTGTCACCACCATGTTTTAATGCTTCTTCTGTACTGAGATATGGATGAGAAACTAATCCATTTTTAACTATCCATGCATGAGTAGCATTACCTTCTACCATAGCCTCAGCTATGTAATTAGTTATTTCAGGAGTGGATTCTACATCGTATATCGACAGTCCTGCCTCGGATATTCGTTGTGCAACGAGGAGACAAATCAGAGTACATGCTTTACTGACTATAAAGTTCAACAATAGAACATATTAACGAACAGAAATAAAGTTAATAGGGGGGGACATGAACTTTCTATTACCTTTTTGTCCTGGGGGATACCGACTTTGTGAAAAGTTGTCATTGTACCAATAAATTGTGACATAATCATTATATTCTTTTACAAACGAAGGGTAGTTGTGGTCAGATGATTGTGATGATGACAAGGACATAACTCCTTGTACAATGTTTTATTAAAGATGTACTGTGGTATTTGTAAATTTTGTGTTCGAAAACATTTTTTATTAAACAGGATGAGCCATGATATCACTCCCAAAAAATTTTGAATTTTTTTTGCAACGCCACCCCGTGACGCGATTCATAATTAAATAGCAGAAGAAAATATGTATAAACATTATTTTTTCACAGCAAGTAATTAAATATCTAGCAGTTAAATAAAATAAGATTGAGAGAATAAGCTTCTATTAGTATATTTATTATTGATATAATCAGTCATTTCATAAAAACAGTACAATTCATTGTCAAGAAATAACTCAAGTTTTATTTCCTAATAGAAGTTCTATAGTAAAATGTAGTTCAACTAAGTGTACTTCTTACAATTATTTTTCAGTTGCAACGTTGCAACTGTAGTGCACGTAGTAATGATCCATATTTTGTTGTTTACGTGATTTTCTGTGGAAAACAAGACCTGCTATTTCATTTAAAAAAATTTTAGATGTGTGCTCGACCCAATCATTTTACTTTTATATACATAAGCGCAATCAGTGCTATTGCACATAACGTAAAACATGCGCTATATGTACTGTTTTTGCAACGACATAAATCGAAAATACATTTTACATACATTTTGCATTGATTTGAATCGCGTGTACAGTTGTAAATAATTGAATCTAACAGAATAAAATATATTCTGCGGGTGCAAAGAAAATACATATATATATTGTAAAAATGTGAAAACCTAGATGAGTTTGGATGATATTCATCATGTTAGTTGAGACTAAACAATTTTTTTCATAAAAAATTCAAAGTTTCTAAATTGATAATAGTTTCCGTGATACTCTGACATGTCCCTCTCTTTTCGAGCGATAGTCGTTGTAAAAATGCAGTTTCAAAACAATTACACTTTTGTCGAAACGATTGATATTTTTCTTTTTGAAAATTTATGTACACGCGCCGTCACACTTTTTTCTGGTGAATACAAATTATTTCATGTTATTGCTCTTAAGAGTTTGTCTATTTTATGGTTTTCATAAGGCAAATGATATTGCAAGTACGAATATGATTTATTTGTTTTTGTTGTTTAAGTTCAAAAGTTAAAATATTTGTCTGAAGTCGCTTCTTTTTCTTCTTCTGTTTTAAGTATCAGTAAAATTGTATTTTCCTAAATGTATAATACATCCGAATGACTTGACAGAAATGCCTCCTGTCAACGTAGAGCTGCACTGGAAACTGTTTTACATAATTAGTCTCCTCTCATCAGGACGTCAGATTCTTTTTCTTCTTTTCTTATCGTATCTGAAATATATTATTATATAGTTACACGAATGTTCAAATTGAAGCACAATATGCTTACCAGTGATCAAAATGATCTGTACGAAGTCGGATAACGCGTCGGTATACTTGAGGTAATATGATTCGACAAATGTTCCCATCCCAGGTTCCTTGCGATTTCTATGCATTTCTCGTCGATTTCTTTCAGAGGTTTCTCTTCGTAGTAACGCATCAGTAACTTCAAGTAGCGGCCGTAATGATTGTTGACGTGGGCATGCCACAGAGAAAGCATAATGACCTGTAAGAAATTGCTCATTTTCACTCGGATCCTTCCAGATAATCATCGAGAAGAAACAATACACCTATCCTCCCGATTATAGGTTACTGTTTCTTACTTCGGACTCATTTTTTACAAATTTTGTATTTCTAGTTTCTATCAAATGAATTATATATAGCTTTATATTTTTGTGGTTTCATAAACGGACTGATATTTTTCACTTTTCATTTCTACTTCGTTTTGAAATCAATGAATTTAATTAACCCTTAGGACTCGAGTGGCGACTCTGAGGCGCCACTAAAAATTGCTGTATCATTATTCAAAATATTTTTTACATTATTAAATTTGTTTGTATCTAATAAATTACTAAACATTTCGGTATTGTGCGAGTAAATTGCACCATTTTCGTATGTATAACATGAAAAAATGTATATAGAAGGGCAATATTCTAGGTCAGAAGAAATGTTTCGTTTTGAAGTGACAATAGCTTTGAGTGCAAAGGGTTAAATAACTGACTGAATTATGCATATTTTGGTCTTTTCGATTTACACAGCATAATGAGGAGCCGATTTTCCTTGTAAATCGAGGGGGGGCGTATATATAGGTTTATTCTATTTTTTTTACCTTGTTATCGGTTGGTTCAGCGAACTTCTGCACTTCTTGCCAATGATCTGTAACGCTCTGTAACAAATGTTCGAACGATTGACGGTCTCCCTCTCCTTTCTTCATATTGTGTACGTATAATCGTGCAACTGCACATCCTTTCTTCACTAACGCTTCTATCAAACTGCTCTTCTGTTTCTCCATGGTAGCTTTGATTTTCGCCGCATCGGCACGCTGGTCGTTCTTCAGGCCGTAATACGCTAACAGTTTATCCTGATCTATGTTGGTGATCACGGAGTCAGCGACGGTTAGTATTTGATTCGCGAGAGAAACACTGCTTTCTGAAAGATCATCATGTGGCACATGACGACGGGCCTCCGGGGAATCCAATGAAGTCAACATGGCAATGTGAACGGGTAAATGATCCGAAAATAGAGTCTTCAGTTCTCCATACAGCAAATTCGCGTATTCCCCAGGTTCTATCATTAAAAAACATAAATTAGTCATGTTGATCGAATCGAAAACAAATACGTACATTCGTGTTGCAAACGATTGACAAAAATGCACTTAAAAGTTGACAAAACATGTACACCATTCGATAATAAGTCATTAATAAAACTGGGACATGGGAAAAATCCTTTCAATATCACAAAGAGCTGTAATAAATATTGAATATAAGTCACAAGGAAGAAATGTCAGTATGTACATGCGTTGGAATAAAATGGTTGAAAATATAGATATAGTCGTCCAATTATTCAACTGTATAGGAGTCTAAAACATAAACCGTGGAATGGTTTTCCTTCAAGCTGTAACTTACTCGTGGACGGCGCTATTTGTAGAATTGAAACCGGAAAGAGGAACAAAAAGTTTATATGAACATAATAATGAAATTGCTAATGTAAAATACTTTTGCATGAAATACGATCGTATGTAAATCATATGAAATTCAGTGGAAATTTGATTACCCAGCTTTCCAAGCCAATTGCATTTTAAGTCTCTGAGTGCTTCATTATATTCGTCCCATTTGGTAGTCCGCTCCTTGTCCGTTTTATTTGTGGCATTGCTACTCTTCTTGCCCGGCTCAGATAAAATGTATTTGAACGTGTGACAGTCCACTTTCTTTACGGCATCGTCCTTACAGAATGTCAATGTACCCTGCAGGTAACTACCCAAGGTAGCACCCTTAGAAATTCTTAAAAAGAAGTGAACAGATGAAAATCGATTAATCTTGAGTTAGTTGTTCTCAGACGTTGTATTAAGTATTTTCACTACTATGACGCGTTATAGAAAGAAGCCAAAGATAAGAAAACAAAAGTGGCAAAACAAAGCCTCTATTAAGTGGAAAAATGATCGCACAGTATTGAAAGCATCAAATGGGTGCTACTACGAAATGAACAGATGTGTATCAAATGTTGTAAGCCAAGTATTATAGTTATTACATATAGAAGATACATTTGCACTTCCAGATTTGAACATTTACAGGTGATTCTTTTCTTTATCAGTTTTATGCTATGTTATCAAAAGCTTGATTCGTAAAAAGCTGTAGGAAGACACTTCATTACATAAACTACTTTTCATGCAATGACCTGTGCTTACTAAAACTTGATATAGAATGACTTGAAAGTAGTACACTATAGTAGTTTATCTATGCTCAAAATTGTTTTGTATTTGCAGCTGGAAAATTCGAAACTTACTTTATAACATTGTAGATTAGTATTTGAAAGCATTATCTACTTCCACAAATTATTATTGTTTTTTCACAACTACAAAGCATGTAAATGTGCAAAAATGTTTATAAAAATAATACTATAGACTCACTTGTTTTCAGTGCTGCAATGCGGGATAAAAAAAAAGAATGTTATCATAGTAGCAACTTTAAAAACGAATCATTTTGAATTGTTTGAACAAAGTACAGAGAAAAATAAGTTGTATACAACGAGTTTAAGAGGAGCTAAGATTCTTCAAATGATAGTAATAGTATAACTTATGGAATATAATCAACCTAACTTTTGGGTAATTACATACAGTTTCAAAATCATAATGGTAAAAGAAAAGAAAATGCTGCTACACGTACAAAAAATATTTAAAGTATCCTTACAAGTTGAATAGATCAACTTAATTCGATGAATGAAAAGTTGTCAAGTGAAATACTTACTTGCTTTCATTCGTCATAGGAGCAATGTACACAGGAAGAATATGACCAGATGGAATCGAACCTGATACCATTTTTTTGCCACCGATGATCGCTTGCGACTGATTTGCATAGACATCCAATGTAATTGGATTGCTTAATTTGTGACTTAAAAGTAGCGGCATATCTACTAATTTATCTAGTAAATCTTTCTTTTCGTGCCTGACGTGCATTTTTAATGTGTAATCGCCCTTTTCTAACTTTTGTATAACATACTGTGGAAACCATAGAAAGTTACAACTCCGTTCATCGAATTTAATTCACAATATGAATTTACCTTAGACGGATAAGCATCTCCGCAAGATATTAGCTGTTTGTTGCTATCGTAAATGGTCCACATTTGGCTCTCGTATTCGCTTTCATATAACAAATCGCTGAGCAATGCTGCGTTCGGTGTTACCTCTGTTGCTTTTGCAGAGTGGAACGTGTACGTTAATTGCAATTCATAAATTTGACGTGATGGTGGAATAATGTCCCGTTCTCGCAGTGGAACGATCTTCACGTCAGTAGGCCTATAACATTGAAGAAAATGATAAATTTATAGCTGAACACATAGCAAGGATGCATCCAATTTTAGAAGTACATACTTCAAGATTTGCACGGACGACTTGAGACAAATACTAGGAACCACTTCTTCGTTTCTAAGCGAACTTCGTAATTCTAGACGGTTTATTCCATCCCCGGATTGCATTGTAAGGTTTCCACTTATCATATGAATACCATGAAATTCTATAGAATAATCGACTAACATGTCACCCAAGTTTGCCCAATATTTTGCAATAACCACTTCTAGGATCAATCCTCCCTATACGGACATTTGCAAGTTCGATTTAGTGTCGTTATTTATCCATTGGGTAAATTATACTATTATAGTAACGGGCATTACCTGAACAGCAAACGGTTGAACAGTCTCAGATAGAGAAGTTATGTTAATCATTTTATTAAATTCCAGAGTCTTACAAGACAAACGGGGCTTTAACTGAACAGTCTGAACTACGACTCGTCCTGTTTTATCCTTCTCCGTGCTCTTCAGTCTAACAACTGGATCGAATAGAATGAATTCGTCAATATAATATACCTAATATATCGTAAAAATATATTGCGAGAAATTTACCTGCCCATGTCGCGTCTTCCGGAACTAGAATGAAATGTCTGCGAATTGTATTAGGCTTGAACAGAATGTTTGAAAACGTCAAGTCTGGAAGAATGGCAGATCTTGGCAGTGATTGTGGTTGCACTATGGTAATTGGTATTTGGAACACTGGTCCTTTTGCAATGTCTGTTACATCATATGCCCTGATACTGTAAAGCGCGATTCGTATCAATACAATGTGTATCTTAAACACGTTCCATTAATTTTCTTGATTATTAACACATATACCTAGTTGTATGAACACCTTCCGGTAAATTTGAGCCATCGATTCTGACGATAAACGAGCGAGACATATGCATTAAATCAAGATGCGCCGGTTGTTGCACCCAGGATGCATCGCACACCAAAGTCAATTTCAAATTGAAAGCAATTTTCAGTGCTGGATCTATATAAGCAAACATGATAATAAATTAAACTTAATCAACACATACGGCACTGTAGTAACAGACATGTAAAACAGTACCTGTATTTTCGGTATTCAGGAATATAGGTTCAACGTTGACAGTGTACTCTTTTGGTCGGTCAATGATCCCGGTCCTCATGTGAATTCCTTTGGTGTTGTACCCTCCGCAGCTAACAGAAAATCTTATGTCCCTTTCAGGAGCATTGCTATAAGTAGTAAGACTTTCAAATGCACGCTCAACTTGTAGCAGTCCCGAACCTTGTGCAAAAGGATCCAAGTTTGGTACATAGAGAGCTGTATTTTCGAGAGCCCTTTTTATATTGTATGGAGAATAGGGGCAGTTTTTAGAAATCAGTCCCGATATAAGTACAGCTGTAATATGATTAAACTTTTGATTAGGCATTTTTATTCTCATGTAGTAATTCTAAACTTCACTAATCTTAATCATGACTACACATACCAATTGCTCCGGTTACATGCGGACTAGCCATACTTGTTCCATTCATGAGCTGACTTTTTCTCAATGTAAAATTAGGAACACTGGTTATAGCTCCTCCTGGAGCACACACAGTTACACCAGCTCCTCCGTCAATCATTGGACCACGGGATGACCATGTGAACGGCATACCTGGCAATTTTTCCCTTAAAGAATACTCAGCCACCATCATGTCAGGCGAGACATAAGCTCCTACACTGATTATGCTGTTAGAACTAATGTCCGGAGGTGTTCCAACGGTACATAGAGCTGGTCCAAGATTTCCAGCGGATGCCACCCACGTAACTCCGTATTTATCGATTACTTCGTTCATTAATTCTCCTATTCTTCCTGTGTTTGACCAGTGCACGTGTTCTCCGTAACTCATGTTAATTATATTTATTTTCTCTTTATGTTTCATCACGTGTATCATTGCTCGCACCACCGCAGTCCCTGTTTCCATTGTGCCAATGCGGCCATCTCCGACGGTCAGTGAAATAATCTGTGCACCCGGTGCAACACCATTCAAATCTGGATTATCTGGGAAATACGCTGCCGCAATTGAAGCTACATGCGTGCCATGGCTGGCTGTAACATACAGAAATAAATTGAAGCTTTCTGTTACTTCAAGACTGGTTTTATGCGTTTAGAAAGAAGCAGTTTCATGCTTTTGTAACTTACAGCATAAACTAACAATCTCTAATGTGTTCCCGTCATCGTGAACATTAATACTAATATTTAACTGATCTTCTGGTATAAGTGGTGCAAATTCTCTTGTCAAAGTATATTCTCCCAGACACACGCCAGCTTCTAGATTACCTTCCTCAGAAGTGTCAATGCACGCCCTACAATAGATAATTAAAAAGATCGTATAGTGATTAACGTTTGTTGAATTTTTGTAAACATCCATGTATACTTGAATGTAGATCCTCCATGTATCCTTACCTCCACACCTCACCATCATGGAAAAGAACACAGTCATATGTTGGTCCTGCATCAGAATATTTTTTCTCAATGTTATTTAGAACTTCAACTCTGGCTTCAAGTTCTTCTTTCTTTAGTCTTTCTTCTAAAGTCGTTATTTGTGGATTCTTTGCTTCGAATTCCTAAATAATTATAGAGCAAACAATTATATTAATTTAGGCTTAATTAAAAATTACATATCCATAGAAGTTTAATTTGTTTTATAAATTAACTTGATTGTTCCTAGAAATATTGCAATGTGCAAGATATTTCACTGCTCTAACATTTCGTATAAATCGGATTACAAAATATTAAAAAATATAATCAGTTTAGGTGTTTTACAGAAGAGCTATTATGTAATGAATCAATGGCTTTACAGTAGATCAAACTGCCAAATATAAATATAGCATTAGATAGAGATCACTGTGACACATTGTGAAACCGGCCTCATTTGATAGAATGGTTTAGCGTACCCACAACAACCCTATCTTTGGATCACATGATCTACAATCCTAATTACATACAATGTCTCTCCCAAGTGTAAAATTTAAACAGGCCATTATAAACTGTGCATTGAATTTTAAATTTCAAGAAAATAATTAAAGATAATAAATAGAATTTAATATTAAATTCAATATTGATTTGTATGTGTGGCAAAGTACTTTATATGAAAAATGAATATGATAGCATCAAAATTAATGCAATTATATACTTGTAATTCTCTAGATGCGTCTGCAAGTGCAGTCTTTTGAGAACTATCCCAAAGTCGTTTTTTTCGTTCTAAGAAGACTCTTTCTTTTAATTTCCCTGGATATAATGAATACAAATTCTTTACACCAATGTGATATTCTCCACTAGGATTTCTCCAATTACTTGGAACCTGGAAAAGAATAATATTTCTTAAACAATCAGAATATATATTAGCTAAATGTCCACTGGCCATTGTTAATTTAATATAGATCATTTAATTTAATTATTATTTCTGATTTAAATATACCTTTAATTTACGACCAGTTATGCCAATTATGTATCCATCGGGTGCTTGTACAACTTTGCTGGTGTCTACATCTCCAGCTCCACTGCAGTCATACCTTTCGATAATTTTTGGTTTTCCATCAGTAGTTATCTATACAAAACAGATTTGTTATTTACTGCATCATATTATTATATTAATGTTGCTATATATTTTTTTTTAATAAGCAATGAAAAACAGCAATGTCATCTTCTAAATGACATCATAATGACAAATACTAATTTCCAGATACTTAGATAAAAGAATCAAATGAGTATTGCATTCCATTTTAGTATTCAACAAATACACCAATTTGTAGCAAAGGCACTACTATCAATAATTTGTAATACACTAGAAGCTGTTTGGACAAATTAAAAATTAAAGAAAAAATTAAAAAAAGAATAATTCATAGAACAGATATTTTTGAATTGTAATCAGAATCATAAAAAGTTTTACATTTTATGTATGAGGAAAAATGATCGGAGTATTGATGGGTAAACGATTCTAAGTATTGAACGAATTCTTTCGCAGACATGTAATGTCCGAAAAAATGGTGAAATTTTTTTCAAATTTGAAAGGGAAAAAAACCAATGATTTGAACAGTCGTGAGGCGTGTCTGGTAAAAGCCAACGTACCTGCATACCAGGAGCCCCAGGATCAACTCCTGAATCGAAAATTGCGATGATGACTCCTCGACCGTCATATTCGGGGTATTTGGTAAGAAATTGAGTGACACCCGTTTCTTTTTTAGGCAGAAGCCCCCAAACAGGAAAATTACAATCAATGACGTCGGCCATGTTTCAAATGCCACTGCCACCGTGACTCCAGAAAAACTATTTGAGATGTTTCCTTTGTACTGCCACAGCCTTATATATCAATCAAAAAACAGGATCTGCGCCTGCGTGCGTGTGTACACTTCAAATTTTGAGGTTAAGTTATCGGCTCACGATAGGTTAGAGCAAACTATCACTAGCGCTGACTACACTAGAGGCGAAACCTCGCCGTTTTTCGAAAATCAGTGTCCAATGCGCAGACGTCCGTAAGTAGATCCATCATCAATATACCCACAGACGAGGTATAGAAATAGACCAACCACTCAATGTATTTTTTTGTCTCACATCCGCGGGCTCTAGAATCCCCTTATCATTTCTGTGTCACATCCTACTGTATCGATCGGCACTAATCTTTTGGAACTAATATCACCGACGAGATATATAATATATATCCCTTTATATTATAAAGACTGCCAGCTCCCGTGTTAAACTGCGAGTCTCACAATGGGTGCCAGGTGTGTGCTGGAATCGGTCGGTAACGGCCCCAATGTGGAGATACTCTCGTCGGTTGTGGAACTACGAACGTGGAACTATCACTGATCTGAAATACCAACATCGCTAAACATGCCGCGCTTGCTACCTAAATAGAACGTTTGCTTGTGAATTACGGAAAAAACGTCGGTGACAGAGGCAATAAATAAACGTATAAGGCGTAGAATGAAAATAATTATTTTTTATTGTATAATTTTATTACACTCTTATTACCTTCTTATTTTCCATATTGTTCACCATTGTAATCATTATTTTATAATCGATAGTTTATAGGTGTAATTAATTAATTTGGAACTTATTGCGATATTTTTAAAATAATGATTATTCAACAAAATATATTCTGTAATAGTTATAGAATAAAAAAAAGAATAAATACAATATTCAAGTAATGACAAAATTCAATCGTTCTTATTGTGATTTGTAGTAAAAAACAGAAAATTAATTTTTTTACTTATTTAACCGATAATACCACTTCTAATGCTCGACTGCATTGACTGCAATTATTCAAGTAGAGGTAGTCACGAAATAAAAGTGTTAAGTAATGAAATTAACTTTCGACGCCTCTTTTCCATATAATGCTATTTGGTGGCAGTATTATTACTATTTGTACAAACGCACAGATACACAGATTCTTATATCTTGCAATGCACGTTGTTTTTTTCTCCGTCAACCGATTTCGATGAAATTTTCAGTATGTGTTACCATAGATGTACAAAACACATATTTTAAATTTTTATTTGGGATTAAAATAAAAAAGTTTTAAAAAGTGTCTTTTCTGGTTTTTTTATCTGTATCTTTTATTCGAAGGCTTCGAATAAATCTTCGAATAACTTTTGCCGAGCGCCGAACGTCGAAGACTCAGCGACTACCAAACAGTGTTTTACTTTCAATATTTTAAACCTTAAAAAGCAACACTAAAAAATATCTGTTTAATTCGAATACGTTCGTCGGAGAATGTAACATTTCATAATCGCTTTGGTTCCGTGATGATTCTCCTTCTCACCGACGAGAATTTCCTTAGTGGTCTTCTGCACCGACGAGATACGGGGTTAGCTTGGCTCTCGTGAGCTGGTCGTAGGTTTAGCTCTCATGAGCTGATTAGATTTTGCAATCTTGTTTGTCTTCTTTTCATCGTCTTCTATTTTTGTTCCTCGATTGTATTGTGTCTAATTATTATTAGTCTGTTTCAGATAAAGTACAAATGAGCAAATTTATCGTCGAACGAAGACACCGCATCGATCGAAGATTTCATATTATTTGTAGGTTAGTATTAGTTGTCGAGCAATTATTGTGTTAGATTCAGTTTGTTAAATTCACTTGTTAATTTTTGGGACAAAGCCTTCTGCTGTGACCAGTCGGTAGTGACCAGAGTCTTCTGTTCTGGTTCACTTCTTCCACTTTTCTTTTTTGTAAATCTCATCCTTCTACTTTGATTTTTTTATTGTTGCCTCGCGACTCAGAGCCTTCTGCTCCATTTTCATATTGTCTCACATTGTTCAGACACTTGACTCATTTAGTTTCCTTTTCTTCCCACAATAATTGCTCGATTTGAGTGCGTGCGTTAGTTATTAAGACTATTTATCGTAGTTGTAATTATGTCGAGTAATTATTGCCGTCAACCGATTTCGGTGACTTCACTTTGCTTGGCTCGATTTTTGCTTCCGACACAACCTTCTGCTGTGTCAGACCTTGCTTGTATGTACCAGACCGGTTGGTACCGGTGCTCGGCGTACATCAATTGAGAGGGATGTTCGAGAGACCTGTTCACTCGTGTAAAATCCTCCCTGCCGTAAGTCGTTGCCTGGTGACAGGTGGGTGGGGAAACTTAGGGTATCGTTTGAACGCTTCATCGCTCTTCGTGAGGACACGTCGGGTATGGATGCTGACTGGAGTTGGGCTGCAAACATTGTACGCGTCGCGTCACCGTCGAACCAGAGCCTTCTGCTCTGGTTCGGTCTTGTTTCTCTCTTTGAAAGAATCAGAGCCTTCTGCCTGATTCGTTCTTAATCCCCCGTGGATCTTACCCACAGTCACTACGCTTACCTACAGCCGACGCGCTCTTGCCTATCATCGCCGGGCTCCCTCTCTTACCTACAGCCGACGCGTTCTTACCTACCTACCGTTACCACGCTCTGGCGCATAGCCGCTTCGATCTCTCCCACACCTACATTCGCCGCGCTGCCCTGCTTACCCACAGTCACTACGCTTACCTAAAGCCGACGCGCTCCCCTTTATATCAACAGTCAGCACTTTCCCCTATACCATTGGTCAATACAGACCTTACGCGTTCTCTTGAATACCGACAGTCAACCCTGACTTAGCTCGTTCTCTCTCACACCTACGATCAACACGGTACCGGTGTGTTCCGAATATTTTGCGAGTGTTTTGCGCATGTTTCCCGCATGCTATGGGCATGTTTTGAAAATGTTTTGTTCCTATTTTGTGAGTGTTTCCCGCATATTTTGCGAGTGTTTTGCGCATGTTTGCAGTGTACGATGGGCGTGTTTTGGGCATCTTTTGGAAATGTTTTGGGCAGACTTTGTGAGGGTTTTCCGCATATTTTGTGAGTCATTTGCGCATGTTTTGTGCTTCTTATGGTCATGTTTTGGGCATCCATGGGGAAGGATTTACGCATGCATTCCGCACGGTCAGCCACTGGTCAGACATAAAAATCAGTAGTATAGGCCAGCCACTAGTAAGACATAAAATCAGTAGTATAGGTCAGTCACTAGTGAGATAAAAATCAGTAGTATAGGTCAATCACTAGTCAGACAAATTTTAGTAGACATATATGGCGCATATATGCCTCTGGACATATATGGTATTAGTCACTGCGATATTTGACATGCCCAGAACATGCCCGTATCATGTATAAAAACATGCGTAAAACACCCGTATAACATTCCCAACACGTGCACAAAACATGCGCAATACACCCGCAAAACATGCTCTACACATTCCCAAAACATGCTCAAAACACTGGCAAAATATGAGGAAAACTCTCACAAAATATGCCCAAAACATGCCCATAGCATGTTGAAATCATGCGCAAAACGCCCGCAAAACATGCTCAACACATGTCCAAAACATACGCAAAACATGCAAGAAATATGGGGAATACATGCGCAAATCGTCCCCAATACATGCCCAACACATACGCAAAACGCCATCAAAACATGCACAAAACACCTGCAAAACATTCCGAAAACAAGCCCATAGCATGCTGAAAACATGTGCAAAACACTCGCAAAATATTCGGAACACACCGGTACTGTGTTGATCGTAGGTGTGAGAGAGAACGAGCTAAGTCAGGGTTGACTGTCGGCATTCAAGAGAACGCGTAAGGTCTGTATTGACCAATGGTTAGGGGAAAGTGTCACCCCGTCAGCGCCCGGATGGACGCTGAAACGACTAGACGGGGACCTACTGAGGGCCAGGGAGCGCGGGGCAGAAGAGGGGGCGGCTTGGATCCGGGACACATTGCAAATGATTTGCGACGTGGCAATGCCCCGGGTCCCAGCTCAGCCCCCGAGAAACTCAGCATACTGGTGGTCGGGGGAGCTGGCCGAACTTCGCAGTTCGGCCGGCCGAGCCCGCCACCAGTACACCCGCGCCCGTCGCCGCCATTTCCTCGGCGGTGACGCGGAGCCAATGGTCGCCGAGCTGTACAGGGAGTACAGATCGTCAGGCCGTGGCCCACAAGCGTGTTATAGCCGCTGCTAAGGCCAAGGCCCGGGAAGAACTCCTGCTCACCCTCCGTGACGACCCATGGGGGCGCCCATACAAGGCGGTGCTTGGGAAGCTCCGCCCCTGGGCGTCCCCTGTCACGGAGAGGTTAGACCCGGAACTCTTGGGGCGCGTCGTGAGTACCCTCTTTCCCCTCAGTGAAGGGTAGGGAGTGACCAGGGAACGCGCCCCGGAGCCGACCATTGAATGGTCGGACGAGCTCCGGGTCACCGAGTGGGAGTTTGACCGGGCCGTCCGGGAGCTCGGACCCGATGGGGTTCCCGGTGGTGTAATGGCCTTAGCCATAAAGGTGCTCGCCCCGGCGTTCAGGAGCGTCATGGACGCGAGTCTGCGCCGGGGAGTCTTCCCCACCGTGTGGAAGAATTCGTGCCTGGTTCTCCTCCACAAGGAGGGGAAACCCGCAGAGTCTCCCTCTGCATACCGGCCGGTGTGTTTACTCGACGAGGCGGGCAAGCTGTATGAAAGATGGTCCCGACCTCAGCGACAGCCAGTATAGGTTCAGGAGGGGGCGCTCCACAATAGACGCGTTGGAGCGTCTGCGCCTCCTCCGTGAACAGGCTGTCGCTCAGGGCAGGGTGTTGATTGCAGTGTCGTTGGACATCTCCAACGCATTCAACTCCCTGCTCTGGAAGGAGATAGCGGGGACGATGAAATACTTCTAGGTGGCCCCCGATCTCCGGGAGGTGGTCGGTGACTATGTGGGTAGGTGTCTTTATAAATGTACGGTGCAAATACTGTGACTGTGTTTATTTAATGTATATACAATGTGACTAACGTTGTCTCCCCAGGACGACTCTACGACCGTATTCGGAGCGTGTCGCTGGAAGACTCTTCTTTAGATGCTCGACTGACCCTCTCTTTAACGCCTTCGTTTGCCCTGGTAAAAATCCTGAACAACCCTGATTGGCTAACCCACGCTTTGGGTCCTTCCAATCAGAGCTGTTCTTTTTCTTTATCTCACCCCTATTCCTTCCGCCCTTGGCGTGTTTGTTTTCGGAACGACGAGGTGAGCGGAGGGAACGATGGGACTTTCCTCCGGGCCACCCACGGCTGACCCAAGTGTCGATAGACCGTTGGGTTTGCTTCAAGTGCCCTTCAGTTCGTCTCTTAATTTACGACGGTCTCAGTTTGCTATTGAGGACTTTGGGAAAAAACTCTAATAAACATGCTTCGACTAGATCTGGAAAGTGTCCACTCAAAAATAGCTTCGTCGAAGGAGAGTCGTAAATTACGTTGGCCGTTTGCACGAAAGAAAGGCTCTCTTGTGTGCGTACGACCGGACGCTACAACTACCTCCGCGGCAGAAAGGTAGTGTTTACCGGCCGGTACAAGACAGTGCATACGAGGGAGATGCGCCGCGGGGTTCCGCAGGGGTCGGTCCTTGGGCCGCTCCTGTGGAACCTGGCATTCGACGCGGTGCTGCGGGTTGTCCTCCCCCCGGACACGGGTGTCATCTGTCGTGGCAGCCGCCCCGAGGTCGGGACCTCCGGATTCGTGTCGCTGAGACCTCCGTCGAGATCGGGCCCAGCATGAGATACCTGGGCCTGGTCATCGACGGCCGCTGGCGTTTCGTGGAGCATTTCCAGCTCCTCGCCGCCCGATTAGAGAGGACAGCATCCGCCCTTGCGCGGCTGCTGCCAAATATCGGGGGGCCGGAGTCGAAAGTCTGCCACCTCTATATGGAGGTGGTGCGGTCGATTGCCCTTTATGGGGGCCCCGTATCGCACCGCTCGCTCGGGGCCGGCCGGCAAAGTCAAGCACTCTTGGAAAGAGGTGGCGGGTCTCCTCGCCGTGGTTCCAGCACTCCACTTGGCGGCGGCGGAGCGGGCGAAATTACATCACATCGCCCGCTCGTTTCGCCGCTCGCCGGGGGTGGGACTCACGTGCGGTGAGATTGAGGAGCTCGACGCTCAGAAGCGCCAGTCCCGGGCGGACGTTTTCGCGGAGTGGAGAGTGTTACTGGCACCCTCCGCGCGTCCGATTGCCCGGGTCCTCCTGCCCATATTCGATACATGGTGCAGAAGGCGGGGAAGGTTGACCTTCCGCCTCACGCAGGTGCTCTCCGGTCACGGTTGCTTCGGAGAGTACCTGCATAAGATGGGGCGGGAGCCTACCACGTAGTGCTACCACTGCGACGAAGAGGTGGACACGGCGCGGCACACCTTAGAGGTGTGCCCGGAGTGGTCGACCACATAGTCGTCAGCGAGGGGTCGTGGATGGCGGTGGCCTCCTTCGCCGAGGACGTGATGTCCCAGAAGGAGGCCGCCGAGCGGGCCCGGGAGAGAGACCCGGGCTCCGCGAGAAGGATTT
>CM052146.1:4499474-4528395 GCA_028454255.1 Halictus ligatus | reverse complement strand
GCGCCAACTTGTGCCCCCGGGAGTGGGGGGTGGAGTGGGGTCGGCGCGGGGAGACATCCCGCGCCCTGAAGTGCCCCCGCCTGTGGGCGCGGTGAACTTGGGGGCCCGGAGTGCTTGCTGACTCGGGCCCCCGGGATTAGTCTCGGTGTGGGGCGTGTCGGTCCGTCCCTCCCTTAGGGAAGGGGGATTCATGAGGGGTTTGGGTAGGAAGGGTCGGGGCGCGCCGGATCGCGCCTCCGACGACCCGGCCTTGGTCTGGCCGGGGCTGGTTCCTTCGGGACACCGGCTCCGAGCGGGGCACGAAGGCACCGGAAGCTGTGGGTGGACCGAGCTGGGGCTCGGGAAGCTCAATCCGAAGGCTCCAGGGATGGGGTCACCGGGCGGGTCCCTCCGCCCGGGGTCTTATAGTGTAGGCAATGAGGGAGGCTACCCCCCCCCCGGGTTGTAATGTTAGCTGGGGGGTGTCCTGTTGAGTACTTGCGTGATCCAGGCACCTCCCTTGTAGCTTAGGTGGGCGTGAGGTTTTAGTGGGTAGCCCTTAGGGGTAGTCCCACATAACCCCGGCTTCCCCAAGGGAATCGCGGTATGCGAAAAGCATTTCCTCACGATAAAAAAAATTGGTTAGGGGAAACTGCTGACTGTTGATATAAAGGGGAGCGCGTCTGATATAGGTAGGCGTAGCGAATGTGTGTAAGCAGGGCAGCACGGCGACTGTAGGTATGGGAGAGACCGCAGCGGCTTTAGGCCTGTGCACGGTAACGGTAGGTAGGTAAGAGCGCGTCGAATGTAAGTAAAAGAGGGAGCGCGGTGATGATAGGGAAGAGCCCGTCGGCTGTAGGTAAGCGTAGCGACTGTTGTTAACCAGGGCAGCGCGGCGACTGTAGGTATGGGAGAGACCGCAGCGGCTATAGGCCAGAGCGCGGTAACGGTAGGTAGGTAAGAGCACGTCGGATGTATGTAAGCATAATAATCACGTAACGTCTCCGGCTGAGTATATTTTGGTCCCGTTTCGAAACCCGCATGGAATGATCTTTTTTTCGTTAAACACTTTTTTCTTGCTCTCTTGGTCTCTCGAATATCCCTCTCAATGGATCTACGCCGAGCACCGGAACCAACCGGTCTGGTGCATACAAGCAAGGTCCGACACAGCAGAAGGCTGTGTCGGAAGCAAAAATCGAGCCAAGCAAAGTGAAGTTATGGCAATAATTACTCGACATAATTACAACGATGATAAATAGTCTTAATAACTAACGCACGAGTTTCAGTCGAGCAATTATTGTGAGCAAATGAAAAACTAAATCTGACAAGTCTCGGAATAATGAAAGCGAAAATAAAAATGGAGCAGAAGGCTCAGACTTACAAAAAAGAAAAATGAAAGAAGCGAACCAGAGCAGAAGGCTCTGGTTCGAGAGTGACGCTACTGACTGGTCACAGCAGAAGACTGTGATCCAAATCAACAAGCGAAACTAACAGAGTGAATCTAACACAATAATTGCTCGAGAACTAATACGAACTTATAAATAATGTGAAGTCTTCTTAGTATTCGTTGTCTTCGTACGACGATGAACATGCTGAAGGGTTGTAATTTTACTGAAACAGACTAATAATAATTAGTCATAAAATTGTGGAACACCGAAGTAATCGTAGAAGAAGCGATGACACGATACACGAGTACGGCCTACCTAATATGCACAAGAGCGCGAATCTAATGACCTCATGAGAGCCAAACTAACCCCGCACACACGAGTACGGGTTTAGCCAACAAGAATTGAACAATAGTAGATGAAGTCAGAACTTCAAACTGCTATGTACAATAGGAATATAACAACCTAAAGGCTAGGGTCGCCCCGGGTTCGCCAATACCCGTACTCACCCACGGCCCCATCCGTGAGTGAGCCCCCTGAGGGACCTCCTTTCGGAGGAATGCCAATTTTAAGCCAAACATAGCAATTTTAAGAAAAGGAACTCTTAGAATGTTCAGAAGCAAATTTCAAATGGAAATACAGAAAAATTTACGATGTTTATTGTATGAAAAGGTATTTCGAAACAAGAAGTGTGTGTTTCGATTAATAATTAAAAGGAGCTGCCAAGAACGCGTAGGTGGGCCAAGGGTAAACAAGGAAAGCAGGAAGGACGCTTGGCCCACATCAAGCAAGTTTAAAATAAATTCAGACACAATTCAATTAAATACACAAATTTTTATTATTAGTCTGTCTTAAATTTTATTTCACTTTCAACTTATTTAACTTTATTTAACTTTTATTTCAATTTTATTTAAATTTTATATAAATGAGCAGCTATTAGCTCGATATTATTCTCTATTTGTAAGATACTTTAAGTTCTTACAAATAGAGAATATTACCGATTGCCCGGGTCTCACCACGAGGAGGTTGCTGCACAAGAGACCCGAAAGGAAGCCAGAAGGAATTCACTACGCTTCCTTCTGACTCCCTTTCTTACAACGATGATTTACCATATTACAAACTAAATTTCGCAGATCGCAAAATGGGAAAGATTACTTTTCCACAGACGGAAAAGGTCACTTTACCATTTAGCGTATGTCGAATAATTATTGCGGAGCAAAGATGTGAATCGGAGAAGAAGTCTCCGATCCACGAAGGATCAAGAACGAATCAGGCAGAAGGCTCTGATTCTTTCAACGAGAGAAACAAAACTGAACCAAAGTAAAAAGCTCTGGTTCAAGGGTGACGCGACGCGTACAATGCTTGCAAGCTATCTGCCGACCAGTGTGGTACCCGACGTTTCCTCACAGAGAACGACGGTTAGGGACGCCTCCACCGTACGGTAGAACTACCTTTCCCAACTACCCGCCACGAGCAACGCTGACGCGACAAGGCGACGAAGAGACTTATGGACGAAGGATCCCCTGCTCCCGGCGCGAGCCACGCCAGCGTCGACATGACTTAGGCAGAAATTGTACGAAGAAAAGGTTCTACCTAGCGAGTACTGCTCCCTGACCATCATTCTCTGTGCATCCTCGCCGAATATCGCAACTGGACCGGTTCAAAACTTGCAAGCAAGGTCCGACACAGCAGAAGGCTGTGCCTTCGATCGAGCCAAGCAAAGTGAAGTTATGACAATAATTACTCGACATAATTACAACGACGATAAATAGTCTTAATAACTAACGCACGAACTTAAGACGAGCAATTATTGTGAGTAAAGAAAAGAACTATGTCTACCAAGTCTCTGAATAATAACAGAGAAAATAAAAATGGAGCAGAAGGCTCAGATTTACGAAAAAGAAAAACGAAAGAAGCGAACCAGAGCAGAAGGCTTTGGTTCGAGAGTGATGCTACTGACTGGTCACAGCAGGAGGCTGTGACCCAAATCGACAAGCGAAACTAACAAAATGAATCGAACACAATAATTGCTCGACAACTAATACCAACTTACAAGTAAGTCGCAGTCTTAGTTGGATGCGGTGCTTTCGATCGATGTGTTGTCTTCGTTCGACGATAAATATGTTTCACTCTTGCACTCAATCTGAAACAGACTAATAATAATTAGACACAACACAATGCAGGAACCGAAGTAGAACAAGACGATGAAAAGATGACGACGAGAAGAAGACGAAACAATGACAGTAAAAACAACGATGAGATACGACTCGAAAACCCCACACACGAGTACGGCCTACCTAACATGCACAAGAGTGATAATCTAACCAGCTCACGAGAGCCAAGCTAACCCCGCACACGAGTGCGGCCTGACCGACAAGAAATCAACAAGAGTAGATGAAGTCAGAACTTCAATCTACTGAGGTGGCGCTTCGGGACGCCTCGGGTTCGCCAATACCCGTACTCACCCCCAGCAGTGAGCCCCTGAGGGACCTCCGTTCAGAGGAAAATCAATTTTAAATCAGATATATAAATTTTGAAATAGGTACTTTTGAGAGTTCAGAAGTAATTTTCGATTGGAAAGATGAACAATTCCAATCAAAAATAAATCGCACGAAATTGGGGCGCAACGACCTACGGGCTCGGGGCGCCCCAGGTTCGCCATACCCGTACTCACCCACAGGACGCACCCGTGCGTGAGCCCCTGGGGGACCTCCGATCGGAGGAATACCAATTTTATGTTAGAAATAAAATATAATTTCAAGGAGAGAAACTTTTGAAAAGTCTCAACGCAAATTCCAATTAGAAACACAAAAATAATAATTTACGGCGTTCGTTGAATGAACACGAATTGCAAAACAGAAAATGTATATTTGAATTGTTACTTACAAAGAGCTGCTGAAAGTTGACCAAGGTGAATGGTGAAAGCTTCCAAGAACCTTGTCGTTTCCAAGAAGCCCACCCCGAGCTAGCTAAAGGTGGACCAAGGTCGGCCAGTGATGTCCAGTGCAGCTCTGGAGGATCCCTGGTGAACTGGAAGGTAGGCAAGAGTGGGCCGGGGTGGTCAGGGTGGGGCCAGGGCAGCTTGAAGGTCCTTCGGCATTCTAGTCCCGCAACACTTCCGCTCCCTTCCGAGTGCGCACCTCGACTGACTGACGAGTCACCCACTCCCACCCCAATTGATTTCGGTAGATCTCGATCGCCGTGATTGTAATTGTTGATTTTGTTATTTCTGGCTGTTTAATGTTTATAACAATTTCTTTTGGTCATGATATCAATGAGCACTCCCTTGACCATCTTGCCATCTATTTTTTAGTAAAAATAAATTATAGAATTCGAGTTAGAGAGAAACTTTTAAGCCATGAATATTCGCACGCATTAATTTATCGAACACAATTAACTGGTAAATTGATTATGTCCAGCTGGTTAATGTTTATAACAATTATATCTGCCAAGTACTTCTACAAGCCCTCCCTTGACCATCTTGCCATCTACTTATTTAGTAAAAATACATGATAGAACCATGAATATTCGCAAGCATTAAATTACACTGTATGTACGTGCGTAGACGGAAAAGATCGTTCGACTTTTCTCACATCTATCACTCCTGCTCGGTTACTTAAAACCTTGCTAGGTAGTTCCTTTTAATTGTGAAGTGTTTTGAATGGTAAAGGAATGGTACAACTTGTCGATAACAATAACTTGTGTTTTAATTACGACGACTGTACAAAGATGTGAATAGTTAGGTACAAGATGAAGACTGACTGAGGACTGATTGAAGACTGAGTGAAGACTTACTGAAGACTTACTGAAGACTTACTGAAGACTAAAGACTTGCACGCAGAAATGGGTATTTAAGAGATGTGAAATTGGTGGTGGAAGTGGTAAAAATGGTAGAGGGAGAAACATGGGGGTGAGTAGTTTGAAATTGTCCAGACGCTGTCTTAACTTCTCATGTGCCCGGAAACTCGTGGAGAAAATGGGACGAGTCCCGACGTTTTGGTCTCAAGAGCCTTCGACTCTTAGGCTAATTTATTACCTATAGTCGGGTGGTCGAAGTGGTTGGGACTAGGTGTCAGGTTCGGGAGACCCTTTCGTGGGTCCCGCATTGCGTTGAGTCTCAACATACACTGTCCAACAACAAAATCATTTTGCAATACCTGTTGGGTGATTCTTATGCACTTCGTCATCCTAAAACCAAATCTGAAAGTAGAATTGCTCCATCACGCAACGTTTTCGAAAAATTTTTGTTTTTGTAACAATGCCCGATTTTCAAACAAAATGACGTGTTACGCAAAAACTAAACACGCGAAAAAGTTCAAATTTGAGTCAAGAGATAGAGGGCACTCTTCTCTATATATCCATTTGATTATATTTTTATGTATTTCCTAATGGTTGTAAATGGTTGTTAAAGTTTGAAAATGTGTCGACGAGGGTACTTTGTAAGTTCTATTTTCGTGTTTATGTGAAAAATCCTTTATCTAGCAGGAATTTACTATATAGGAATGCATTCTACAGACATTTCTGGTAAAGAAAACATTCACGAAAAGTATTTGGTTCCCTTAATATACGAGAAGGTTCAGAAAATATTAATTGACAGCGTGTGCGCGACGCGTTCACGCCAGACGGCCATTGCAGTCTTTTCTCGACTCGCCAGGGCCGTCGCTATGTGTAGTCGACGTTGGTACCACTCAAGTATGTCTTTGCTTATTATGCTTAATTACATACATTTTTTGCCTTTTTGGATGCCAATCATTACGAAAGATTATAAGAATACGAGTTATATTTTCATATCATTGTGGAAATGCTTAATAAAGAAAATTGAATTCAAAAACTCACCTATTTCTGATGTAAACAAATTAAAAATGTTTCCGCCTTGCTTGACGCTTGTTCCTGTTACCCCGATTTTCAATAATAAGTGTCCAGCAGTAATCAGCAAGCTTCGCACATAAGTCTTTTCCTTTGTAACGTTTTTCCATTGTTGAAATATCTTGATGAAAGATTAATGCTGGAATTGTATTCCTTGTTTTGATTTTAAAACGATTCCACCACAAATATAACAGAAAAAGTCCCCGTACAATTCCGTGTCACATCCTACCGTATCATCCAGAACTAATATTGTGGAATCAATATTCTACGATGGCGTTGTTGCTGATAGACGTACGCGCGGATGCTAGGCCTATATGATGAATGAAACAAAAGAATGTTGTTTCCTTTTAATTCCATTACGCCTGTTACGCGAGTGCATCGAAGGAGGCGTAATGTAATATCAATAATAACGTAACGGTTAAGAATATTTTGGTCCCGGATGGAATCCCGCATGGAATGATTTTTTTTCGTTAAACACTTTTTCATGTTCTTTCTACTACATCAGTCTTCTTCCTGTGCAATTACAATTACAACAGTGTAATAACATAATAATAAGAAATTAAATTAGTTCAATATTAGCCAAATTAAGAACGTAGTTTAAATTTAATTTAAAAAAATACGACGTTGATATCACTAATTTCATTTGTCTATTTAATTGCTACCTATTCAATCTACTTCTGATATTGCTTTTCATTTGCAGCATATATATTCTAATAAATTTAATGATTTGAGATTGAAAAAAGATTAAACAACAATATTTATAATAAGTAGTTTTTTAAGGATAATTAAATTTAAAAAACAAAAAGAATTATTTAAAAATACAAAATATATTCTTATACAAAAATACAAAATAATTCTTAACTCTTTCGAATTTCACAATTAATATTAATTTGTTTGATTTTACATGATTCTTTAACGCAAAATTTGTGTTGTTTAAATGAAATATACATGAAAATATATAGTCAATTTCAATTGAATTTCTTTTTCAAGTTCAGTAACAAAATATAGTTTAAATGGATGCGTTTTAATAGTGTTGAAAAATTGTAGAAATGTGAATAATAATTATACATATGGAGAAATGGTATTGACGTTCAAGATTTATGAAAATTGTATATCTATTATTTGGAAACGTGGTGTATATTTATTAATATTGTATTTATAAAGATAATTGTAAATATATAACATAATGACCTCAAATAAAAAAATATAATTTCGAACATATTGTCATAACATTAGATATGTAGATAGTGTCAATCATTTGTATTTGACCAGATTTGATCAATCTTGTCGATCTAGTTCCAGCATTTATCGTTCGTCAGCGTAGAGGGCGTAAGAAAACCATTTGTTTACATGTGAGACACAAAACCCCATATGGTGATTGGTCTGCTCCTATACCTCGTCTGTGCTCTATGATCCGAGGAATAAAATTTGCGGGATGTTTCGGGTTGCCCTGCTCAGATGGCAGCACCGGTTCACGTCAATAAATGAAAGGGATAATAGGAAACGCGATGTATCGCAATGTATCGTGTCAAGAGTCGCAATGTGATAGGTTATGTTTTTTAATTGTCCTCTCCAAAAAATGACACACTTGATATGGTCGACTGTTGGATACCGCTTTCACCCCACAATGTTATGTTGACAATCTGCGGTGTATAGAGGGGAGGTATTACACAAGTTCCTTTATCCAAGACATGTGCAACGTTAAAGCATGGTTGTCACTCCACGAAAGATGAAACAGGTTGCCTTTTCCGTGATTTGTATAATAATAGGTAAGTGTCATGACGCTAGAACGAGAACGATATAATATCTTGCTTCTGTCATTAATCAGCTATGCGTAACCAGAAAGTTTTGAACAGTATTGCCAGTATTTTCTATACTTTCTAAATGCTACATTGTGTAAACATTTCAGTGTTAGGATTCTACAAGACAGTAGTTAACCCGCAAGAAGAACAATCTTTTCATAGAGTACACCCAAGGGAGCGTAAACCTCGTGTAGGAGATGTAAATGACATTGAACCTGAGAATCAAAAGGTGCAAGACATCGAGGAAGATGCAACTTTTAACGACATCAAAGACATCGAAGAAGCAAAGACAAGGATTAGAGATTTGGAGGGAAAATTGCAGCATCTGGAGACTAAAATTGAGAACAGCGTGTCAAAGGATTTCCCGACAGTCAAGTTTCTCAATTATAAGAACCGGAAAAGAATTCTGGTCACTGGCGGTGCCGGTTTTGTAGGCTCGCACCTGGTGGACCGTTTAATGTTAGCTGGCCATGAAGTAATAGTTGTAGATAACTTTTTCACTGGGAGAAAACGAAATGTGGAACATTGGGTTGGCCACGAGAACTTCGAGCTAGTTCACCATGACATTGTTAGACCTCTTTATCTAGAAGTAGATGAAATCTACCATCTTGCCAGCCCAGCTAGTCCTCCACACTACATGCTTAATCCAGTAAAGACGATTAAAACCAATACTTTAGGCACAATAAATATATTAGGTGTGTAATACCCTTTCAGTAGGTATAGCCTATTGGAACGTACAGAGATTAAATTTATAACCTTTGACTCAGGTCTTGCAAAACGAGTAGGAGCAAGAGTTTTAATAGCTAGTACATCTGAAGTATACGGAGATCCAAATGAACACCCTCAGTCGGAAACCTACTGGGGTCATGTCAATCCCATAGGTATATACAAAAGTTATATAAAAATTTATTTCTATAAAACAAAAAATCTAACGCGACTGTTTCAGGGCCGAGAGCTTGCTACGACGAAGGCAAACGCGTAGCAGAGACACTAAGCTATGCTTACATGAGACAGGAAGGTGTTTCGGTACGCGTAGCGCGAATCTTTAACACATTCGGGCCTAGGATGCACATGAACGACGGTCGTGTGGTTTCCAACTTCATACTGCAAGCATTGCAGAATGATTCGATCACTATATACGGTAGTGGAAAACAGACACGGTCTTTCCAGTACGTATCTGATCTAGTCGATGGACTAGTAGCCTTGATGGCTTCTAACTACAGCCAGCCTGTGAATATCGGAAATCCGGTAGAGCATACAATAGAAGGTGAATAAACATTGCAGTGCAAAATTAATTCTGAAATAGAATATCACACTGATCATTTCATTCGGTTGTTTCAGAATTTGCTCTTATAATTAAAGATTTAGTCGGTACAAATAGTAAAGTAGTCGAGCTTGCCGCAGTCGAGGACGATCCTCAAAGAAGAAGGCCGGACATAACGAGAGCCAAGAAATATCTGAACTGGGAGCCGAAGGTTCCTTTAGCCGAAGGACTTAAGAAAACGATCATGTACTTCGCTAAAGAGCTGCAGAGAACGAAACACTCGCAGAGAGCTAGTTTCATGCAAACGTCGTACAAGAACGATCATGACATAGTAGAACAACTGTAGAGAGAATAGGAAGTTAACACGATTAATTGATCCACTTCTAAGAGTGGCTTGAAAGTGCCATTAAGCTATGGACCACTATGTGCCAAAATATTCCCCGTCCAAATTGAATTCCGTATAATTTTTTACATCGACTGGTACATGATCCTCGTTTTTTAAACGTCCGGGACGTTTATGTCTCTCATACTTACGTTTCTTAATTTTATTTCAGCCTCGTTAAAACTGTGTCCGTTAAGTTATGTCCGTTGTTTTTGTTAGTTGTCGCGTACTGATATTTCTCTTGAATGGCCACGTATCGCTACTTATTTCACGACGGAATGGAGAATAATAATCGTGTTTCCGACATCGTGTATGTTTTCCGTAGAAATGTCTAGATCGCGTAACACGCTCGCAATACTTTGTTATAGGTGAGATTTAAAAAAAAGCCACGTATCACGTACGTAGCACGTACGTAGATCACTCGCCGGTGCTGGTGGAAGTTGTTCATATCCTTTCGACTTTTCGCGAGTAACTAGGATAAACTATTACGAACATTCGATATATCGTGCTGTTTTTACTTAAATGTTTCTATGTAAACCGATCCTCCTCGGACTGTACATGTTCATCGTGTTTCATCCAATTTCTTTTTAACGAATTTCTGTATCGTAAATACGTAATCAATGTGCACCAGTGCGATTAGTCAATTTTTATGGAATGTTATTCGTCATCGAATTTTTTTAGAGACATAGGAAACAGTGGTACTCTGTCGTTCCCGTTCTACGAAACGGGGAACCTCGAACGTTTGTATTATAATAGTACTCGTACTGTGTGATATGTATATGTGTATGTGTACGCGGTACACGTGTGCCGCAACTCAAATATTCGAGAGCGTGTAAACAGGAAAGTAATTTTATACTTTATGAATAACTTTACGTGGGTAACAGAGTGAACAGCTTAGTGAAGACGTATTCTCGTCGTTCGTAGGCAGTTCTATCGGATTTAATTTATATACCAATAATCCGGCGGGGGTGCGGCTTGCATCCCCTACGCAGACATACAATACAAAATGAATGTTTACACTGCAAATCATGTTTCCACTTCCTTGTACTGAAATAAAAAAAAACTGCATTCGAATCAAATTCAATCCTTAAGTGGGCTTTCAATATGGACTTGAAATACGAGCGACTCGATATATTCATTTTTGTAAAAATCAATTTCAGTTTTCAACATTGTAAACCTAGTGAGATAATAAAGGAATATTTAAATCATTAAATAATTACGTCAATAGACGTTGAATCATTAATATAGAGCTATAGCTGGTCCACTTAAGGATATATGTTGATATAGTTTTCTTTAATTTACAATTTGTTGGAATGTTTTGCAAAGAAAATAAAATTTTATGCAATTCTAGTGTCTGGCAGCATAATTTGAACAAGCTTCCGGTCATCGGTAGATCGAAGAGAAAATTAACAAAAACAAAAAAAAAGAAACCTAATTCAGTTCAGCAGAGTCTTTGTATTTCAAGAAACCTCCGGCATGCGAATTTTTCCAAGCGACGCGGTTGCTTAAGGAATGGGAGCAATTACCAGCAACAAATGGACCGTTGTGCCAGCAACGGCGAGTCATAAGGGCGCACATTGTTGCATAACGAGCTGATGATTCTTCTTGTCCGGTTGCAATCCAACTAGATAATATTATAATTCCGGCAAAGCGTGACCACTTGCTGAAGACGCATTCCACGGCGAGATTGAAGAATCGGCCGGGGCCGTTTAAAGCGTATTTGAAGGGCCGATTGGTCTAAATGGGTGTCGCGTGGGCCCTGACAGGGCGCACGTGGTCGTCCTGTCTCCGCAGAAAGAGAACGAATCATCGTGGCCACGGGTGAAGAGGACGGAGAGAAAGAGAAAACCGGGCAGATTGGCGAGAGTAAGGGGACACTAAGACCCGGCCCGGATTCTTAACCATAATGATCGCATCCGGGATATGCTGCGGCTTTTGTCGTGGCCGCCAGGGTGAAGATGACCTAATCGTTGGTCCGGCAACCGAAGGAAATAAGCGCCTCCGCCGTTATGATTTCGCATAACGACCGGTTGCGGTCGGTTTTAATCGAGCCACGGTTTAATTTCACGCGGGTGTAAGTAGCCGGACGAAGATTGGTCGTCGGTAGGGCGGTTAGGGGCGCGAGCGTTTTGTCCGACCCGGCTCGAAAGAGCTCGTTAAAGATGCACGCCGCCGGAGTACACCGGGGCTGTAATCGAAGAACTTGAACGACTTCCTGTCTGCAGCGAGAAGCTCTCCGGAGGAGGAACAGGTGACCCAATTCACCGTGAAGACGCAGCAACTAGGCATCGCTGTGTCCGTCGGTGGTCCGCTGGTAATCCGATCTATCTATTGGTAAACGAGATGGGGATTGCTCGTCTAACATGGGCATAGCAACCAGCCACTTTCTTACCTGCGACCACCATGGGAAAAAGGGGGTACTTAATCGAGGAGGACGCGTTCGATTAAAGTTTACGCGATGATACTGGTGTTCGTAAGCGTGCCGCCTCTCGCTGACGGTCCCGAAACGTCAATCGAACAGGAAAACGCGTCTACGTGTACCCTTTGCATCGCTCAGGAGGATTTGCCGGAGAACTGAATGCCCCCAGGGGGCAACGATGGCGACACAAGACCACGTTCCCACGAGATCCATGGCTCCTGCTTTTATCATTGCCCGTAAAGACGCAGGAATGCTGCTCGCTACAAGGTGGTACGTAAAATAACGTTTGAGAATGTCGGATAGGCGAATGTGTGTCGAGCAGTCTGCGACCCCTCTCGAAACCGTAACACACTGCAGCCAAGAAGCTCGCTGCTCGCTCATGCATTATGCAGACACAAAGTAGAGATGAACGGGTGCAGGTAACGGAGATGCTGAACCCGTGATGCAAATTTCGCGCAGAAACGCCCGATCGGTTCTACCAGCCTCCGAATTTTTCTTTTCCACAAAGAATTTCGTCTCTCGCCGCGACCGAGGGTATCTCGCGTCCGCATCGCGCGCTCTTTAAATGAGAAAAGAATATATTTATGGGGGCAGGGGGCCGCCGCCGCGCCACGTCTGCCACGTGGACCGGTATAATTTTGCAGACGAGGCCGTGCCCGCTTGCGAAGACAGCTTTTACCTTGAAGCACTTTACCTTCTCTCATATACGCTGGCTGAAAATCTCCGTTTTATTGTCGCAGATTTACTCCGAGTGCCAGTTTCACTCTTTAATGCCACGCCGAAATGATGAGTAGACTGTTTCTAGTGTCCGGTCATTTTCAACCTACAAAAAATGGTTAATGAGATACTATATAAAGTATTTAATTTAAGTAGGTAGAACATTTTTGTGTTGCGTAAAGACCCACGGTCTATCGGCAATGAATCATGTTATGTACTTAAACCACCATATATTGTCGATCGTTGATGAGGAAACACGTATTCTTTTACAGTTTTCGGTAAAGCAGCGAGTGTTCAAAATATTCTAAAAAGTATAATTTCTTTTTACAACCCTGTAATAAAATGACGGCGTCTGTACCTTCCGAGGATCATATTCGTTATTGCATACTTTTTCATTTTCAGGCGGGATTTAATGTAACAGTAACAACAACAAAAATTTGCGATGTTTATGGAGATGTATTGAAGGTCAACAAGTGACAACGTCGGTTCAGAAGGTTTGCTGCTGGCGATTATTATCTCAGAAAAAAGGTAAAAATCAAAGAACTGCAATGGGAAGTTTTACCGCACCCCCCGTACTCACCGGATATTGCTTCGTCTGACTATCATCTTTTCAGCTCTATGGAGCATTATTTAAGAAATATAAGAAATAAAACATTCACTTCTGTAGAAGATGTAAGGACGCACCTTGAGTCATATTTTGCTTCACGAATTCCTGGATTTCTATAGGAGGGGGATTGAAAATTTGCAGGAAAGATGGCAATGATAATGATAATGATAACGATAATGATGGAGATTATATAATAAATTCAGAAATAAAAACCTGAATTTACTACAAAGTTTGTTTTAGTACATATCCTGAGAAAGAAAATGATTGCAATATTAACCATTAACGGTCCGAAAGAATTTCAAGTTTATTTCTCACCAGGTCCAAGCGGAAACAAATTCAGAGAAGTGACCTGGCACAATGCTTAACGCGTTCATTATCTAAATATAACAACAATAAGAGTGGTAAGAATAATAAAATGATATTTGCCGCCATATACATACATATAGCGGCATTGGACCGTTACGGGTTAATAGTGGTATCTATATTAATAGTGGTGTAACCTAGATGAAGAACCTAGAAGAAGCGTTCGCTGCAAGAAGTCGAACAAGGTCGATTTTCCCTGGGGAATCAATTGCGAACAAGCCTGGAAATTGAAGTTCGGAAACGCAAGTTGGAAAGAATTGCGCGCGAAGGGGTTGAAATTGATTTGCTCAAAGGAAACGCATAGAACGTTGATAGAACGGTGCGCGCCCATGCATCGTCGTTACACGCCGTCAGGGTGCATTTACGCATGATCTACGAGTCCCTAATTATGCCCACAGGGGATGTCGGCGGACTACACGCGGACGCAAGATGGACGAAAGCGTTCGCGCGAGCGTGTCCGGCTGACAGCTCGCTGGTTTAACCAGAACATAATAATCGTGAAGCAAGCAGAAACATTTTTACTCGTCAGCGAGCGCAGTCGCGGGATTAGCATGCAAATACGCGTTCCCGCACCCCGTAATCCGTTACAGTCCCGTAACTTCTTATTTCCTTGCCACATTGTCTTTACTTGGCTCGAGCACGGTCATAAACGTTATTAAATTAGAATGTTGAACGTCGGTCGCCCGGTTTCCGCCAGGTAACACACAATTATGCACGCAGTTCCGTCCTCTGCGAAAATTTTATTCAACAAAACTTTCGGGAATTTATTTTGGATGAGCAGTGCGGGTAAATCAGTTTTTTTTTCATTATAGTCAATATATATCTATTGCAGAGTGTTGGGAAAAATTTTTAACCAAATTCAGCTGTTCGTTCTTGCGTATCGTTCTTCAAAGATGTGCACCGCGTTGACCTGGCGTTTGGAGACCAAAATTATTTAGAAATTTATCTTCATCTTCTTAAATCCTGGTCGATTCAGTAAATAGATAAATATAACAGCTTCTTTAACGAAGGCTTCTAACTTCTAAATATCTGGACTGGAAACGGGTAGTCGAATTTGGCTGAATATTTTTCTACAACTCCGAGAAAGATACATATTAACTCCGCCAAGCAATAAATTGATTAGCTTGCAACACCCGTCCGAAAATAATTCCGGAAGGTACACCCGCTTTTCACAGCGTTACAGAGTTCCCCCCACTCCCACCCCCACCCGTTAAGCAGCAATTAAGAGTACGATATTAGGACCGAAGTTGGCTTTTCTCGGCGAGCTTCCAAACCAAAATTGTCCGTGTGGAAGTGCAGCCGAGGACATTAAAGACGCAAGAAGCATATTTCACGTGTTGCAGCACGGTTCGCGGACTTTCCTCGCCCCGGCTGGAAGAGGAGAGCCTGCCGGGCAGGTTCTACGAAGCTCGTAAACATTTCACCTGAACCGTTCCCGCCCACTCGAAGCGGTCTCCGTAATATCGCAAATATTCTGGCGCCATCGACTCCGGTTCCCCGGTGTCTAAATAAATAGCCGATCGCGTTCGGCCAGCATTTACTTATACATGCGCGTCGACCGAGCCGAGAGGAGAGCGTTGGAGTGAACGTGGTCGTCGCGCTCTGCTCGCGTGAGTCCGCGCCGGAACAAGTGGCTTCTGGCTCTTTTCAAGAGAGCGCTGCGATTTGTTTCTCGCGAGTGGACGCGAGGGACTTGTTGATCGAAGTGGCTGGGATGCGCGAGAAAAAACTGGCCGGCTCCTGAAGAGGAAGGGCCGACGAGGTCCTCGAGTAGGCCGCTTCGCGAAGCGTAAAGTCAACTCGACGAAAGGGCCGATTTGGATTCTAGGATGTTGGCAGACGCTCCTGCGACACTAGACTCTGTCGAAGGAGAGGAACATTTTACCCTTTTTTCCGCGTTTAACGTGTCCGCACCCCCCGGTATCGCCTTCGCAGGACAAGATCCAGAAGACATTATAAAGGAAGGATAAGAAGATCCAGACGCTCGGGCGTCCTTATCTTCTTCACAAAAAGAGCACTAACGGACTCGATGAAGGACGTTCGCCAGGTTCCGAGGGGCTCGAGGAAAATACAAGCGAAGTTACTGTGTGCCACGGTCTGCCAGACAAATGGCTGGTCTAGAACGCGGGGGTAAATCATCCCCAAAAGGCGATAAGGCTGGACGGTTATACTCGGACCGCTTGCCCCCGAGTTTGCCTTATCGGCGAGCCGCTGAGTTTAAACTACCCTTGCGAGTGCCGGTTCGGACTTTCCCCTGGAATGCGGCAAGGGCGGGGGACGCGCCGCCGCGGGTCACAAAATGATACGTTCGGTAATAAGCCCCTGGGTCCCCAGCGGCGGCCAACACGTTCTGGCACAGGTGCCGGTTTACAACGCGGCGCGGTAAGTAAATGACGGGGTGAACGTAGTAAAGGGGCATTAGCAGTCGGCCAATAAAGGACCGGGTACTGTTACGCGCCGGCCCTCGGACCCGTACGCGCACAGCACGAAATTTGCCGAGTCTGTCGTCTAAGACCGGCCGGCACCGCGTTTTTCACACGCGAGGAGAGCTTTACGACCCTGAGATAGCAGGGGAGACGTCAACGGTGACGATACGGCTAGGTCGATACTTATTTATGGATTTTTTTCCACGCCGGTGATGGTTATAGTGATTTCTTCATACATGTCGTCGAGGCCTTGATGATAAACGTCGCGGAATTATGCCTGCTACCATGGGGTATAGCTCCTAAGAGGCCTCGAACCTCGGAGCGATCCTACCAAGCACAGGACATATACAGTCATTTCTCTGTATACAATGACGAGCAAAAGTATAAACACACTTCGCTAGTTTTACATAAAACGTGATAATACAATCTATTTTTCAATTGAATGATAAAGCTTAGGTAGTAAGAATGTTATGATGAATGTGATCAACAAAACACATCAGTTTATGTTAGATAATATTAACAATATATATAATATTTCACAAAAATAAGGATTTGAAGCAATGTTTACAGTTTTGAACGTTTCATCAGAAACCGTTAAGGTAGTACACAAATGCTAGGGAAATGAAATTGTCGCCAAACACTGATAACCAACTGTAGTAAGACACGTTTAGACTGGTGTTTACACAGTTTTTCTCCTATTTGAAAGTTAGTTGACACGCGTCAGTCAAGATGAAACCATTTAATGCAGATAAAAGAAACAGTGTCATTTCATTGTGCGATAAAGGTTTTTCACTACGGCAAATTGCAGAAAATGTGGTGTAAGTCATACGATGGTTGGAAGAATAAAGAAAACTATGGTAGTGTGTCAACTTCTTCAAGAAACCGTAGACCGCAACTTGTTTCTGACAGAGCTGCACGTGAAATTGCACATCGCCTTCGGTCTGACAGTCATAAAACTCAAAAAATTGCGGCTCAAGACGTTGGAGTAAATACAAGTGAATGGACCATTTGACGCTCCTTAAAGAGTATCTGGTTAAAAGCGAAAGAAAAAAAACGCAAACCAGCTCTTTCAGACAAAATATTAAACTATGAAAAAAGTTTACTCATACATACAAAAAGTGGACAACAGAATATTGGAAAAGAGTTATATGGTCTGGCGAAACCAAAATTAATAGATTTGAATCCGATGGAAGGTCCTGGTACTAGACTTCATCCGAAAATAGTAGTCAAGCAAATAGCATAAAACAAACTATGAAGTTCGAGGGTGGCTCATTATGCGTTGCGGTTGGTTTACTCATAAGGGTGTTGATCCCTTAGTTCGGATAGAAGGTATCATGTGCAAAGAGTATTATTTAAATATTTTGCAAAATAATTTACTTTCTATTGTTAATTCTATTGAATTTGCTGAAGATGAAGTAGTATTTCAACAAGACGGGGACCCTAAGCATACTGCAAAGATAGTAAACATCTGGTTAGGAAATCAAAAGGATTCTGTGATGACAAAATCCAGGTATGAACCCAATCGAAAATTTGTGGTCAATTGTGAAAAGAAGGCTAACAAAATATGACAATCCACCTTCAGGTGTTCACGAATTGTGGAAAAGGACAGAACAAGAATGGTACAACATCGAGCCGGAAATTATTAAAAATTTAATAGATAGTATGCCACGCAGGCTAGAAGCAGTACAAAAAGTAAAGGAAAATGGACAAAATATTAATTTAAAGCTGTATTTCGACGAGCACAATTAAAGTGCAATACTGTAAAAATTGTTTCCGATCCCTATTTTTTGTATAAATATTCCGTATATCGTTAATATTAACGAAAATAAACTACTGAAAATTCAATTGAAAAATAGGTTGTATTATCACGTTTTATGTAAAACTAGCGAAGTGTGTTTACACTTTTGCTCGTCACTGTATGTCGCCCTGACCAGAATGATAGACGTCGTAGAATTATCCCCACTACCACGGGGTATACCCCCTGAGAAGCCTCGGACGCCGAGGAGTGTAGACATAACACGGCTCGGGTATGTGCCGAGTATGGAAGACCGGTGTTGTTGACATTTATCGAGAGTTCACTGTATCATTTCGCGAATTTATCGCGAGGGGGGGGGGGGCGTTTAATAATAGACAGTTTGTTTCTAAATTCGCGGCGAAGAATGCACCGCCGTCCTCGCGGACTGCCGGCTTCCGACCGCGTGTGAACGACCCCTGGGGCTCACACGAAATGTAAATATTTACACGCGAACGCAGCTGTCAGCGAAGGGGAGTATTCACCTTTTTCAGGTAATGGATCCCCGATGCTTCGGAGGCCTCTTCGCACTGACGGCCGCGGAACGCTTTACTGTGAAAGCACCGTGTCTACCGCTTCCACGAATTTCGAAGTCTATAACGTACACCTCGATTCTGACGCTGCGAAATTGGACATAAAATTCTATTCCGCGAGCAGTTGAACTGCGGGCAGCTCTTCGATACAGTTTCTGAATTCGTGGGTAGAACCACGTACATGCTCAAGATCTAGCATTATTATTTGAAAGAGGTTTCACATTTTATCTTACTTCTGAGAGGCCAATATAGATGTCTCACATTGCAGGCAGTGTAGATGAATTTTTATTGAAGCGACTGATACATTTTTATCGTTTACTAGACTCGCTTTCATTAATTATTGCAAGACAGTCGTTTTTGACGATTTTATGGCAGCTTAGATCCTTTCAATTTGTAATTTATCAATTTTTCTTTTATACAGACTTCTACATTTTTAAATTTGCTTTTGAATGATCCTTTTAATTGATTCAATATATATATAACATACAAGTACAGAACATGTAAATAGTATTACTTTACTGAGAAATAGGAGATTATAGAATGCACGATACGAGTATTATCACGCAGCGGAAGATGAACATCGATAAGTGCCACTCAGATAAAGATTAGTAAATAATTTTCAACCAGATACTGTTACAATGTAACTTGCAAGCCTCTCGTATGAAATTCTCTGATTTCCCTTTTATAACGTCGTATTTTCTCAACGTATAAAATCGTACAAACAATTATGGACGGTACGTCACAATGGCTTACAATGGCGCACAATGGTGTTGCGCCCTTACACAAAATTTGTACAACCTCTTAGCAGTCCAAACATTTTGCCATTAGCAACCCTGAATATTAAAACAAGACTCTTGAAAACCAAAAATTTGATTCAGGCAGAAGACAATTATAAGCGTTTGTGAATTTAGTTACCTCCGTTGGTATCTTTCATTAATTTGTTTTATTCCAATATAAATAGAAATTGTATTGCCACAACAGCACTAACGGAGTGCAAAGAGCTGAGAATTAACGAAGACACAGCTGTGGATCATTTCTGGCAGCCATCACCCAGGTGTTATGACAACAACGAGTCTTTCTGATCTACCAAACTCGTGTCCTTGGTCACAGGGGGCGGTCGCGTTCAGGTGTACGACCGATCAAAAAACGAGGAAGAAGAAGCAGAAGTTCCCCGGGCATGATCATGGAAACTCGTAATTAGCTTTGGCCGTACGTAAAAGCAGTTTCCCGAGGAGCAGCAGAGTAGCTTGAGCAGCAAATAGCCCGGCCGCCGGTCCCAATAGGGTGAAACGTGATTTTTCTGCGGGGTGCCCCTACCACGGTGCGATCGGGACGCAGAAAAGATGCACTTGGCGCGGCGTGCAGCTACGACCGGCCGGCCCCACAGCCAGGCAGAGCCAGGCGAGCGTAGTTTTCTGGCGCTGGCAGACGAGAGCAGCTGTTTCCAGGCTGGAGTAGCGCAGACTGGAAGTTCAGTCTCGTTGCGACCGTCGGCGAGGTCGTGTCGCAGTCAGCCGTTTTTGCGGCCGCGCTGAGAGCCTGCCCGCCACGTGCACACCTCCGCTCCTTTACTCTCTCCCTTTTTCTCTTTCATTCTTTCTTTCGTTCTTTCTCTCTTTTTCCCTCCGTTCGTGGACCACGTCTCGGAACCGGCTCCCGGCTACGCTTCCATCCGCGGAGGAACCCGCGGCCCCGGTGTTCTCCCGGTTTTCGTGGGCGGCGAGGAGAGCGCTCCTCTTCCGGAAGAAACGACCTGCGGCTTCAGCATCTTACAGACGCCACTGTGAGTACCAAACGTCTTTGTTCAACGCGGACCACCGCGGTTTATTCGCGCTCCGCGGATCGGTCACCGATGAACCCCGCTTTTCGTCATCGGACGGACCTGAAAACGAATCGCTGCGAGCTCTGCAAGTTATAGTTATCAATTCTTGGCTGAGATTGTCAAACATCAATCGAAGTTCACTTCAATTTCTGTTCTCACGCGGGGGCTGGTTTTGACACGGAATCTCCTCTGCTCCACCTCGGTTTAGTAGACTTGCTGCCATAATCGGACGTTGATGAAGTCAGAAAATTTTGGATCGGGACTGAAAGTCGTGGAAGATCTTTCCAAGAGCGTTCCACGTGTTCTCAACTTAATTTACACTGAGATTATGAACATCTCGCGAACACATCGCTTTTGTTTTATATTCATTGCGGGCTGATTTTAACGCGAAATCGTGAACCACATCAGTTTATTGGAGCTGATTTCGCAATCGTACGTTGATGAAGTCAGACAATTGAGGATCAAGACTGAAAGTGGCGGTAGATCTTTCTGAGAGGGTTCTACGCGTTCTTAGCTTAATTTAAACTAAGATTGTGGACATAATCTTGCTTTTGAACCACCTTAGTTTGTTGGCTGAAATCGATACAAGGCATTTCTAAGAGAGTTCTACATGGATGTTCTTAGTTACCCATAGTTTAGAGTTTGTAAAAATACGGAGCTTCAATTTTACATTCAAGCAAGGGCTGGTTTTGACAAGAAATCGCGTGGACCACCTTCATCCTCCAACGATGAGAAAATTAAAAAATCACGAATCGAGTCTGAACATGATATTACCTTTCTAATAGGATTCTAATTGTTCTTAGTTTCTTCATTCAAAGATTGGGAAAATGTTAGGCTTTTCTTTTATATTTACGGCGGCATGGTTTCGGCCGAAAGTTCTGAACCTTGGTTTCTCGGAGCTTTAACAGTTAGCAAATCGGTTACCAATACAGTCGTGTTTCAACAGTGCCTGAAACAGAGAAGCTATGAACCACGTTTGCAACTGATATAGGTTTTGTTTAATAGAGTCCTAGATATCATTAGTTACCATTACTTATTTTAGTGTAAGGTAAAATTGTGAGGCTGAAAAGCTTTCATAACACCAAATATATTCAAATGCCGGCTGGTTTTGACACGAAATCACCAACGGCAAACAGTTTCAATAGTTCCACATCCGTGCTGTCGAGGACGTCGATAGTTTCAGTAGTTTTGGATCGATTTGGTGAGAGCATTTGCGAAAATGCATGACGAGTGTTGTAGTACTCGTTTACACAACAGTATAATCAAAACGTGCTCTGATCAATTCCATCTTCAGAATGACATTCTCAATTAACAGGTGTGCTAGGGATGTTCTCAAGTTCTCGTTTGGTTAATCTCGAAACAGTGATATCGGGTGTCGGGATTTAGCTTCTCGCGCTCCAAATAGAAGCATTCTTGCGATATCGACCTGGTCGGTGTTTGCACGATCTCGCTGTCATCGGGCCCGTCTGTTTCTCGTCGGTGTATATTCAACGTTGCGCAAACCGCGCGCAGTTGCTCGTAGCGGTACACGCACGCTTTTGCGAGTTTCTGACGTTTCGATCAGCGATTTCGCGCCGGAAACGGACACGTCTGCTGCGTGTGGGCGCCCGGCTCCTGAGGATCGGCCGGTCACTTCGGGGAATCGCAAAAAAACGGTAAATGCATGTGTCGCTCGGGATATATGCAAGTCGGCCGTCTCGGGCGGGCCGAGTCGGCCCGCCCGAGACGGCCGACTTTCGAATATTTTGCGGGGCGTGCGTTTTATTTCGCGCCGACGCGACGACCCGTCGAAGTCCACGCACGGGATCTTCGGAATATTTTTGCGGCGGGTCTGTCTGCGATTCTTCCGTCCCCGATAATTGTATTCCACTGTTTGATCTATCCCATTGTTGGTTTTCTATTTCCAAGTCGGGCTCGTTCGATGAGATCTGAATTTATGATATTTTTGGAGTAGGGTGGGGGATACAATCACTGTGGGGGTTCCAATTACTGTGCCTATATTACTTCTACTTAGTTTTAAAGCATAATGAATATTAAAAAAGAGATATATAACATATTAACATATTGACTATAAGGCGTCAGTAAAAATTGCTATATCATTATCCAAAATAATTTTTACGTTAAATTCGTTTGTATTGAATAAATTACTAAACATTCCACCGTTTTTGTATGTATAACATGAAAAATATATATACAGAAGGGAAATATTCCAGGTTGGAATGAATGTTTCGGTTTGGAGTTAAAGTAGCCTCAACTGCAAAGGGTTAACTGATTTTAATGAGAAAAATTAATGTCTCTTTTTTAATATTCATTACGCTTTAGAAATAAATGTAATTAATGCAGGCACAGTGATTGGTACCCCCACAATGACTGGGTCCGTTACCCTACCCTACTCAAACGACCACGAAAAAAGCATTCCACCAAGATGAGAAATGGCTGGAAAAAGAGAAGTAAGACATTTTTATTATTGACTCGACGACAACCGCGAATTGAAAAATACCACAAACCTATTACAAAATTCAAAAATATTTCAAAGTGGTACGGTATCAATGAATTTGAAGTCATCCATTTTATAGCACTGCCCAATCGAACCGGAAACTTACGGTTCCTCTTCGAGGACGCTGCAGATATTTCTCCGCGAAAATTTTCATTTAGCTTTAAGACGCTCCAATATGTTCCCCCGGATCGGCCATCTTTTATCACGATTACTGCCAAGCGTAAACCGGTGTCGTTCGAATCATCTCCTCGATGAAGGAATTTCCACTGGCATCGAGGAAATTGCGCTATTCCTTCGAATTATTTCAGCGGGCCGATACCGAGCCACTTCATGCGCCGCGGTAAGAAGGCTTTGGCTCCAGCTTTACGATCTTCCAACTGGGTTCTAAAAAAGCTTAGGCTCCTTGCATTCGAAATAGTCCTGCGGTACAATAAAAGCGCTCTCGGCTGGGCTAGATGTTCGCGCAACAGCCTCCGCCGCATTGTTCCATGGAAGAAATCTTGTCTAAGCATAAGGAAACGCGAAAATCGGCCGAGCCGATCGATTCGTGAAAAGCGTCGGGCAATTAAACGATTAAAAACGGAACCGATCGATTTTTCGTGGTTTTATCTCCCGTCGAACGGTTCGCCGAAATGATTCACGAGCGCGCATCGCGGCTGACTTTTTAATCAGCTTTCAGTAGATTGTAGTATTTACTGCCTTTGCGGGGCCGAATCGATGGTTCGCAAATATGAGAAATTGCGTTAGCATGCTGGCGAATTTTTCACTCGATTTTTCCGGTTGCCGGTCTCCTCGGTATTTCGTGCTATTCATGAAAATCGTTTTATCTTGTTCAACTGCTGGACGTTGAAAATCGTATCGATTTTACGCTGTGGTTGATTTTAACCGTCACTATGACTGTTACATCAATTTACTAAATATTCAGTTCAGCGCAGCTCTTGCAAAGCGTTATTCGTCGGACAGAAAGCCAGAGAAACGAAAGTTTGAAAGAACTGTGCTAAATTACTTATATATTCGCTGAAAGATTCTAACCGATTCGAACATGGATGTAAGAATCCTTTCTAGCACACACATTATAACCCTGTACAAGACTCGTAAAAGTGTGTACAATGCCCGGGTTCATGGATCAGTTCTTAAAAACTGGAATAGCAAAATACTTCACGGTCTGATAACCGCGAACAGCAAATTTTCCGTGGCCGATCATTCATAACGCATTAGCGCCATTGCCTCGTGTTTACATTATCCAAGAATTTCCCGCTACCCCCCACCAGACGATCCGACGAACGATTACATGCAGGTATCTTGTATTGCGAGACCGGCAATAAAGCCGAAAGGTCGATCGCGGAGGAATTCGTGCGCCGGTGGTATCCAGTCTGGGATCCAGACACCTGCGTATCGATCCCCGGGGCTCGATCCTATGATCAACGAGCTCGTTGTGCCTGGTTTCGCGACGAATTCGACAACGACGGTGTTCTCTCCTCCGTTTCTCTCGCCGGACCGTTCTGCGGACGTTGCAGTAACCGGAGATATGCGCCGGTGTAATTATTTCACCGGTGACATATGTCACCTGATAAATTAGTCGTACTCCCGGCGCGGAATTATTCCCGTCGGCGATTCGGCCGACGTTTGTCGTCGCGGCGGCAACGGAAACTCCTTTGCGGACCGTCTAGACTCTTACGGTTACACGGCCTCCTATCGGGGAATGTTTATTTCTTCGCTCTTGACTCGGACCGGCTTAAAATAGAGGCTGCTTTGAAAGAACGACGCGGATCAAAAGCGGAAATAAATTCTGTTCCGCTGTGTTTCTTTGGCAAAATGCTCCTCGGCCCTCGCCTCCCGCCACCAGACGCGCCTAAATGCTTCTCCGGGGGGAATGACGATTGCTCCGTGGTTGCTGCCCAGGCCTTTTCGCACCAATTATTGAATTTTTATATAATTATCAGGCCGCCGCGCGAATCGAGAAGAAACATCTCTCTGCCTGGTGCGCCATTCAACGAATTCAATGGCGCGACTCGCGACCAGAGTTTCTATTAAAAATTCAGCTCCTTCCCCGGAGCTCCTTGGATTCTTTCGGTCAACCGTCCTCGAGTGCTTTCGTTTCAGAATCTTCGGAAGACTCTGTTCTGCTCGTGAAATCGATTCACGAATCGGGGCACGTTGTTTACTGTCGGCCAGTCGGAAGGAGTTTTCATCTTCGCTCGATCGCTGGTCCTTTTATGTATTCCACTTCGCCCTCTAATTGATAGATAAGTTTCAATCTCTGTTGCCAACTCGTAGTCGGAAGCAACATTCCATCCGATAGAAATGGAAGTTTGCCTGCGGAAGCTACAAACTGAACATTGAACTTCGGAACCATGGACGTTTATGATGATTCCTTGGGCTCTATAGCCGGATCCATTAAAATCCTTACGTATCAATTCTGAACATTCTAGAAGTTAGACTTAATACAAAAAGTTGATAGCCCCAAATGCCTCTTGCTTTATGATTTGCGTTCAACAGCTGCAATGATTAGAACCCCTTCGTCGTTCATAACATGAGAAGAAGGAAATTGGCATTGATTATACGACTATGTTTTCTTATTGAAGCTATTAAGTTAAATACCGTTGACCAAAAAAAGCAGTATATTTTATTTCAGGTTAAAAGAACTTAGCGACTTTAATATATTTCGTTCGGAATCTTCTCCGCAGGCTGGACATTACAAGTTAAATTGGTTCCGAAGAGAATAAAATTTAGATGGACCGTTTCTAGTTCCGTCGGCGCGCACCTTCCCAGCTCGCAACAGGGCGCACGCTTGTTTAATTAGTTTGCAGCGATTTTTACGCGCAAAAACTGTCCAGCCGCAGCGTAGAATTAATTAATAGCGCGTTACGAGTTGTAAAACAGTGAGCACAGCCGCGTTCGAATGGCCAGATCGATTTACGATCGCCGGTTTCCGGCCACGAGAGCCGTGAACGACGTCAAATTAAAGATCCGCTGATTGAAGGCGAAACGACCGGGACGCTGGCTCGCCGGCGCGCGGCGTTAAACGAATAATAAAGTTTCATCGCGCGAAGCGGCAGTAAATTTCGAATCCATTTTCTAGCGAGCCGGCCGAAAGCTCTCCCGTCTCCGTCCGTAAGTTCCTCCTCGTCGCTGTTCGGAACGAATCGAGCTGCCCCGGCACATATCCAGCCGGTTCGATTCGCGCGAACACGAACAGAAACGAACCCGCGAAATGGGGCCATCGGCCGTCCACGAAGATTAACGTTCCCTGCCAAATCGAATCCACCGCCGCGCCGCGCGTCGATTGATTTACATCTGACGTTTTATAAGGTTGGCGGGAAACTTCCACCTCGGAGTCATTGCTTTTTCAGAGACACTCGCCGCGGGAAACAACAAGCACCGGTCCTCCAACCAGCTTTCTGAACACTTTGCCTCACTCTTCCGGCCATATTGGATTTTATTCCACTCCCGTAGATCGTTCTATTCGTATAAGAAGGACTCGTACTTGATGCTTGCTGGGTTCAAACAAATATTAAAGCATCAAATTTTTATGTATTCTTGGTGAAACTTAAGCAATTGTGCCCTCGAGAAGAGTGCACGAGGGTTGTACTGTGCGTGCCGCGCAGGAAGTCTCGTGAAAGGAATGCGGGCCTGATTGGTCAGAGTGGAAGGGGCACGCTCCTAAGAGCTCTATTGTCTAAAGCGATTGCACATACTATGCAGCGTATGACGTCAAAGCCTAAGCATTGGTCTACTGGAGCGTCAACGGTGGGGTTAAGCAGAGCGAGCGAATGCCCCCTTCGACCTTGTGCCTTCTTGCGAGGTACGGACAATACTTTACACGGACTTGATCTTTATAAAAAGCAAGAAAATGTCTCCTCTACAAGAATCAACTAGGATTGCACATTTACTTAACTCCTCATACGTTTCTCACAGTGAAAATTCACCTATTTACTATTTTGACATACTGTAAAATGCTCTTTTTCTGTTTCTCTTGTGAGATTTATTTATTTTTTTAATGTAATGCTATAAATGAAACAAGACCTGTTATTTTATAGTGTAAAATGTGTGAAATGAGCAACGTACGAATCCTTGTTAATTTATTTTAAAAGATTTTTTATCCTGAAGCACGATCCCCATTGATTCTTATTGTGGAAAACCGTGAAAATGAAGGTTGAAACACTTTGTTAAAAATATAAGACAGTCTTCCAAACTTCAGCAAATGATGTTTGATCCATAACATTGAAGCCGAAGAAAAATTGCGCGAATTTCCAGAACGACTATTGGGGCACTGAAAAGCAAAACCTAGTTCCTCCTCTTAATGGGGTTCTCGCCGTAAAGATTGCCACATATAAAACGGTGGCGTTTCTTCAGCGAACACTCCATTGACCGATCGGAACTCCATTTCGGTTCCTATAAACAGCTCCGGGAAGAATATGAGGGTCAAAGTGCTGTTCCCCAATTGTCATCGCTGCTCAGCCACAATTTGTGTCGACAAGAAGATGGAGACTAGCAAGACGAGGATGGTTCTGGAAGAAGATGCGAGTTTAAGTAAATAGCCCGTTTTTTTGGGGGGGGGGGGGACATCGGAGTCGCAGCGAGGAAATAGCGAAACTTTTATCGCCGGCCAGACAAGATCGATATTACCGAAGCCGTGGAGGAGCGCAAAACCGCGTCTCCGCGGAATCCGACGATAACTTCTTCGGCATCCGATAACTCTTGGCCGGTATCACCTTCCGTTTGGCAACGGCGTTTCACGGTGAACACGGCCTCGAGATTTCCGCGGAGAGTATTACTCGACTTTGGCAACCGGGAACCTCTTAAACACGGTTTCCGTTTAACTTCGTGGCATGCCGTTTTCGCATTCGGATCGGATCCTTCGGTCCTGACCCGACTACGCCAGCTTCGTTTAGGCTGCTGTTATGCGCGTTTTCCGACGGACTAACGAATGGGTTCGGCCCGCTGATTGGACAAACGTAACGAGTGATGGTTATAGAATGTACGCGTAAAATAGAACGTTCATGTAAAAGAGTTGTAAGCGTTTGACGGAACGCTTGCCTGCCAGAACCGGACTGCAGATGTTCGTGCGAAATGCGAATTTTCTGCATCCGTTGCGAGATACGAGAATCGTTCAGGAATTCCTTTCCGTTCTTTGACACGGCAACTTTGACAATTTGATGAAGTCAATTAATCGTCCTGGTAGAGACATGTGGGTATATCGATTCCTCTCGACTATTTTAATCGTTCTATTGATTTAAATCGCCACATACTCGTTCCTGTGGCAACTGCATAAAATCAGCGGTCTATTTATAACGTTCGAGAAAAATAATATTGATGGTCTTCGTTTCCGACGAGGAAAGAAGTAAGCAAATGATATGTTTGCTCAAGAACGAGATTCAGAGAATATTTTACAGTGTCTCAAGAATTAAAAAACCAACTTGGATGAACTCTATGATCATACTTTAGAGTGTCAATCCAAACATTTCACGATACAGGGCGATTCTGACAACTGGGACAGGTTATTGCTTTTTTATAAGTGAAAATAAAAAAATGATAGAGGAAGCAATTATAAGGCATAATACCGCCTAACTTCCCATGACCTTATTTTTTTTTGTGGATGCACATTTATTCTTTAATGGAATCAAATTTTTTGTTAGCCTTTTCTTATTCTGCGTGTGAAAGTACTAACCCAAGGTCACCTTACATGAAATATTGACATTTTGATGACCTTGATTTAGTACTTTTATACGCAGGACAATAAATGGGATCGACTGGTTTAACAAAAGCGTGGAGTTGCATTACAGAATAGAGTGCAATTGCACCTGGTAGGTGCATCCACATAAACAATAAGGTCGTAGGAAGTTAGGACATATATGATGCTATACAATTTTTTTTATATTTTTACTTAACAAAGAACAGTACTCCTATATATTAAACAAGAAGAATGGGAATATCTCTAAACGGCCCAAACAATTTTCGTCCGTATAATACCCGGATCCCTCGATCGTGCGAATTCTAGTGAATTCTTGCAATTTCTTGAGATTGTATCAATCCGCCGCAAGAATTAATTTATTTGATCGTTTCG
>CM052146.1:4489257-4499374 GCA_028454255.1 Halictus ligatus | reverse complement strand
ACGCAACACTGTGAACAGCTGAGCCGTGGAAAGGCTCGCGAATAATTGAACAGCCGTCGAATGGCCACGTCAAGTGACACGGAATCGCTTCTGCCGGTTTCCGCGGCCCGGTGACATAAAAACCCTATAAACTCATCAACGATCGACCACGCACGGCGTACACACAGGCAACTTTAACGCTTGTTATAGTCAGTACCTGGCCGAACGGCAGCCAGACGACCATAGTCTGTTCCGCCACGCCGTGTCGGAAAGGGGTATCGGCTCGTTCTATCTGAAACGAGGGTATAAAGTTAGCCGTCCGTGTCGTTAACATACTTGAGAAAGTTATGCGCCGATAAACGGCCAAGCCGGGAATCTTTTCGGTTACGCGACGCTGGATCGTTCGCAATCGTTCACCGAATGGAACGGCGTTCTATCGCGTCGCGACATCCGATGAACGCTCTTAGTGCCTGGTTCGGACGTTTAATTCGAGCTGCCGAGTCGTTTGGCAAGAGATTTCGCGTAAATTCAATTTAGAAAACGATAGCAGACGCGATAACTAGACTGCGGATTTTATGCATTTGCGACGAGAACGAGCGGATCGGATTTGAAAGAGTGGAAGGCTTGAAAGAGTTTAAGAGTGTCTATACGCATTATTTGCAGCTTCCGAGGTCCATCGGAGAGCGTAAAGGATAGGTACCTGGCTCCAGTATTATGCATTGGATGTATTTGTATGTATTTCGTATTTGTATTCATTGTCCAGTGGGGCTGTTACCATGCTTCAACGTAGTCACGCTTTTTCCGCCATTATACAGTTTCTACAGTTTCTAGAGGTCGCATTCTATTCCTCGAGTTGTATGACATCATGGGGGATATGTAAAATCCGAGCCAGCAGCCAGAAAAATCTTCCAAATGACCTTTAACCTCTTAAACACTGTACGCCACTATAGTGGCTTCCTCAGACTTTACGACGCAACGTTGAAGAAGACCTGTAATTACAATGTCAGATGAAATCTCCTTCTGCGAAATATTTGTGATGTAACATTAATTTATGCGGTATATGTTTGCACGATAAATTTGACCTACTCGTATGCACAGGTTCAATGTAAAATTGTATTCATTGCAACTATACTACGAAAAATTTACATAGTATACTTCTAGCATTATACTGTCTGGCTAGTAACTAGAAAATTGAAGGTAAAATAAAAATTTTTAAAATAAAATCTTCTGAAAAAGAAGTTCCTGTGACCAGAGTGAACTCGGGACAGTTTAGGTATCCCACAGTCGATGGTCTGAAGATCTCATAAGAATTGACTGGCCACGTAATGCTGTAATCGCAGCAACATTGATACACTAAATTTTACCCAAATGAATAGTGGTCATATATGCAGGATAACCTATTGGATAATGGTTTATTGCCAACGAAAGTTTGTCCCGCCGGCGAATTAAAGATTAGAAGCTCAGCCGTCACCATGCCTTTCCACGGGCCACCCCTAATCCGGCCGGGCGGATTCTATTCGAAATTCGATATTTTATGCAGATTTGCGGCGCGCCGGTGGTGGGTTAAAACCGTATTACGGCGCCTGGTAGGTGTTAGATTCCATTTGATGGTTCCCATCGTAACTTAGGCTCGGACCGCCCATGGTGACCCATTGTGGCTCGAGCGTCGGCCGAATATCCGCCGAAGCTGGTCGTTGCCCGCGATACTTTCCGCTCGTTGTCGACGTCGCTATAGCAGTTCCCTGGTGTTATCAGCTTTTCGGCCGGTTGGGCATACGCCGTGTCCGTATACGACTCGTCTCGATCCCGGAAGCGGAATCGTAGCTGACCTGGATTAGCATTTTCCGTTCCGCGAAGCCTGGTATATTTCAAAACGATAATTGTCTCCCACCCTCTGCCCCCTCCTCCCCACGCCGATGTACAAGAGATATATCGACGTTCAAGCGTGCAGAAACATCGATCACGGTTCGCGTGTCGCGCGACAGACGAAACGCGACATGATTAGGCGGCGCGATAAATCGCCGATGCATAGAAATCGCGACGAACGATCGCCCGAACCGGTCGAACGTGAGAGGAGGAAGCCGCGCCCCGTTCCTCCGCAGAAAAACACACGGTAACGAGACAGTTGAACGGTCGTTTAACCAAAGTCGAACGTTTAATGGGTTTTTAATAGCGTTGTTCTTGCGGGCCCGTTTTGTGCCCCTGTACGTCTCGGTAGAAAGGACCGCTTCTCAATTTTGACGGGTTTATTTCACAATGGTTAATCCCCGACGAACGCGGTCGCTGTCGAAGAGGGTCCTGCAACTGATCCTCGGCTTATCTTGTGTCGCCGTTGAAGTCTCTTCTCTCGAGTGGATGTCCGAGACGTTCTGTCTCCGATTGCTGTAAATGAGAAATGAGGAGGATATCTGTAAGAAGAGCGTTTCGTTCTTAGTACTTTGCTCTGGAGTCGCATTAGTGGCGCCAGTCTACATGTTTTCTCCGATTTTAGTATCTGTAAGTGGCAGGAGGAATTTAACCTCTTAAGCACGGCGCACTTGTCCGCAACTCTATCTTTTTTTTTTTATCGTGAGGAAATGCTTTTCGCATACCCCGGCTCCTTGGGGGAAGCCGGGGTTATGTGGGACTACCCCTAGAGGCTACCCACTAAAACCTCACGCCCACCTAAGCTACACGGGAGGTGCCTGGATCACGCGAGTACTCTATCCGCAACTCTATCTCCCACATACGGCGCGATCGTCCGCAAGTCCGTCTTCCAAGGACGGCGTGCCTGGCCGCGAATTGTACAAACGCTACTATAGTGGTTCGTACCGTTCAAACTGATGCTTTCTTAAACTGATGCTTAGGTTAAAGATCATTTGGAAGATTTGTCTGGGTGCCGGCTCGGATTTTACATATCCCTCCATAATGTCATACAACTCGAGTTATAGAATACGACCTCTAGGAACTGTAGAAACTGTATCACATTCTCCCTCATTGACCAACTACTATTTATTACTTTGCATTTAGTCGTGTTACGAGCTAGTGGAGCTAGAACCGCGATACTAGGTGGGTAATGCGCCATCTGTAACCTTCCCGTAGCAAGATCGCACCTCCGATTGGTCGTGCCACTAGCCACTAAAAGCAGAATCACGACGCACCGAAAGAAAATCGTCCAACTGAAATTATCCAGTAGCAAGAAGAGGACGTAGCTCGAATATTTAGCACCACGCGGTGGCGAAAGAAGAATCGCGACGCTATAGAGGCGAAGTACGACACGCAGAAAGCCTGCATCGGTCGCCAGGATGCGACATCGATCACCGTGGTGACCGCGATAATTCACGTTTATCAAATTGCTAGAAACGCATCGCTATGGCAATTAATCAGAGGCTGCTATCCAGCGAAACTTGCTCAGACAGGCAGTCCACGATTCATCTTGGTAAATTCTCGCGCCGAGCGTTCTTCTCTCTCTCTCTCTCTCTCTCTCTCTCTCTCTCTCTCTCTCTCTCTCTCTTTTCGCGAGCTTCGAGGAAACGATTCTGTTCTTCCGACCGCGGTATAATCGCGGTCATAATTTCAAGTAATTCTCGATCGTTGACCCGACGCCGCGGCGTCGCGGTCTCGACGGATCGCCGGTTTTTCACCCGAAAAATTCTCGGCAAATTGAGGCGGGTCGTTAGTGTGTTCGGTCTCGCGCCCCGTCGTCGTCGCGCAGCCATTTCGTACGGAAGAATCTTAAGTACCGGGAGTCTCGGGGCCCGGGCCACTCGACGTCGCACCCATTTTGGCACCAGAACCACCGAGAGACCGCACCCCCACCGCTTTTTGTGCCCGCCACCGAAACCCGAGGCCCTCGAGCGCTGCCGCGAGCATATCGCCTAAATGGCTTTCACGAGCCGAACGGGGGGGGGGGGGGGGGGTCGCGCTTTTCGCCTGGGAACGCTCGTCGACCCGCCCTCCTCAAAAACCTGTCGCGCATCTGCTTCGTTTCTCTGCCGGGAAAACGGTCACCTTATCGACCTTCCCGGCATCGCGATGACGGAGAAGGCTCTTTCAAAACCTGGCGACGTTGGACAGGCTCGCAAGGTGGTCGCACCAATTACTCTCAACCCCTTGCCAAGGAGCAGCTTTCAAGATACTTGAGGTATAATCCCTTGATTTAATGTGTAAAGCGAAACTGGACGAAACAGCCTTCTAGAATCTTTCTGGGATTTTCTGTGGAAAAATCCATCGTGCCCGACGGCGATGTTGAGTAATTGCTAGACTGCGGATTTTATGCATTTGTGACAAGAATGCGTGGTTGCAATTTGAAGCAATGAAAAGGTTGAAAATATTTTAGACTATTAATGTGTTTGTGTCAGGTTGTTCACATTATTAAAAGGAGAAAGAAAGTTTCACTTGGCCCCCGTTGCTTGTAAACGAGGCAAACAATTTTTATTTTCCACAAAGATCAACAGTGTAGTCATCACTTGACAAGGAAGATACATCATCTATCTAGGAACATTAACCTCTTAAGTACGACGCGTTTGTCAGCAAGTCTGTCTCCCAGGGACAGTCAGCCCGCGCATGGCACAAATGCCACTACAGTGGTTCGTACCGTTCAAACTGATGCTTTCCACGGAAACCACTACAGTGGCGTACATTAAGGTTAACGGTGTATTCAATTCTATTATTTGCGAATCAATTAAAGTTTCAAGTCGTATAAATTTTTGTCCCACTTTTTAGAAGAATCGACCATTGTGCGCCGTATCTTTTATGGAGACACTAAGTGGCATACTGGAACGTCGCTCTGCGGAAACAGCCCTTTTCAGTCGGAACTTCGCGCGCAACAAGTACAGTATAACCTCGTTTATCCGAACCTGTCAGGATACAATGTTTTCTTTTTTTTTTATTATTGAGCTGAAATGTAACTCCCCATAGGGGGTTATGAAGTTTACATTAGGATTAATATGAATAGAGCGTTTTCTTGACAAATGTATTAGGATTAATAAGAAAACAGGATACAATGTAATGGAGGCTAAGAGCTGGTATAACCGATGCTCTATTGTACCAAAAACTGAGAGGTAGGACACGGTTTGCGAACTGGTCGCCACCCTTCCATCGTCGGGCCCCTATTATGAGTATTCGCTTAAGTTATTCGGGTCCCCGACGGCGATCTTACCAGGTAGAGGGAATAGTTCCCGGCGTGGAATTTTCATCGAGGTATTCAAAGATCCTGCGCGCTCGGACAAAAGCAATCGTCGGGACCGTGTTTTCTTCGAGGGGCGTCAAATGTCGTGGCTACACGCCAACTGGCGTAACCACCCTCGTCCAGGTAGCATATCTGATCGCATGCCGACACCCGAAAGATCGAAGACACAAGACCACGATTCCTTGAAACGAATCCGATCTCGATCAACTAGCGGCGGTGGCGGCTTTAGCGACAGTTTTCCCGTGATTAGGTCGTCGTTGAGGATTGTTTGACGCTCGAACGGGTTCGGCTGTCCAGCAACAACAATGCAGAACCGTACACCCATGGCATCGTCCACGTGGTTTCACACGTTTTCGCGACACTGCCCGTGAATTATGGGCCATTGTCTCCGGGCCGCTGACGGCAGTAAGTCGTTCCCTCCTCGCGTTACCTTTTCTTCTCCCGTTCGCTTAATACCGTTCGCCCTTTCACAGATCTGGCCGCGCCGTGTTGACACTTGTTTATTTGTCGCGCGTATTACAAGCAGGACAGTAATGGATACGCGGAGCGGCAACGGTGACCGTTCAACGCGGAATAATAATAGGGACCGGCAACGATTCAGCGCGCCTTCCTCACGCGTGACTAATTCGTAACTGGCCTTGTAATTCATTTTTCCCAGACCGGCCGCGTTACGTTGAACTCTGTTCAACGAGACTGCGAGCCTAATCGAGGTCTAGCATCACAATGGATCTATTATCCGAAAATTCCACGTGACTCATCATGTCGTGTCGTCCTGGAGACATATGTTTACACTCCGCGGCGTCCGAGACCTCTCAGTATACCCCGCGGTAGTGGGGACAATCCCGCGACGTTTATCATCCAGGCGCTGACGACATATGTATATAGAGAAATCAATGTACTTGTCTCTCTCCTTTCGAGACGTTTAGTCTCTCGGGCGATGCTTTACGAATATTTACTTGGTAATAAAACATTGAATGTTTTTTTTGTGGGCGAGCAAAAGGGTGTACAAGTCAAAAATGTACAGGCTCTGCACAACGACATGTAACATCAGGTGTTAGATTTTGCACATGGAAACTGATAACGTATATCTTCTCCCTGTTCCATATTCGTATTAGAAACATACATTGCTAGAAATGATTTTTGAGGTTTATGTGTTTCTTTGGTGAATGCGACTGAATGGATTAATTAAATTAATCTAAATTCTAGGCAGCAAAGTTTCGCATTCTCGAACCTGTCGCAGACAGTTCAAGAGAAACGCCACCAATTTTCTGGAAACACCGACTATCGTAGCCGATAAAATATTTTTCAGCGATATCTTATCTTCAGACAACGAAATTTAAAAAATTTTTTAAACTCGAACGAAGGAAGTCCAACAATCACGACACGCTAGATGACAGTGTCCCGGGTATTATCCGGGATCTATTTGCATTCGATATTCTCTGTCCTCTCTTGGTCGTACTCGCGCAAGATTTAGCTGTCTGGGTGGACTGGCATCAGAGTCCGCCGGCACCATAGTTAGCGCGGCACTTTATTGTCCCGGTGGACGAAGGTTCGGTCGAGTGGCAGCTGTGATCGTCACGGAAACGATGCCACTAAAACGTGGCCAGGGTTCTCGAATGAGACTGACGGGCTGGGCTCGTCGCCGTTCCAGGCATCCAGATATATTATGGTAATAAAGCAAGTTTTAACGAAAACTTTCACTTCCTCCCGGCATCGACTGAGATTTACGATGACGCTCGGACGGAGGAGGAGGAGGAGGACGCCTGGGGCCCTTTTTTCTCCCGACCTTTTGAACGCGAAGACAAATTGTGGCGGGGTTGTCTCGGCGTTTACGCGGACGCGATTAGAAAGACCAGAGCGTATTCAGATATATGGAGTCGCGCGTGGGCGGGGGCAAACGCTCGTTCCCGGCCAGATTTATAAGTTAATCGAGCGTAATGGCGCTTCAACGGCAACCCCGGTTGCACCGAGGAGAGTGCATCTGCCTTCGGCCGCATATTTCTTCGTCGAGCCGGGGCCATGGAAGGCCAGATACAGACGCGTTAGATATACAAACGCCGTGTGACTCACCGAGGCTTTTGTCCGGGCCCACCCCCGACCCCCCCTCTTCGTCCGGGAGATCGAGATTGCTTTACGGGCCGTGTCGCGATAATATCTTTAATGATATCTCCTTTTGCCCGACGTCTCCTCCGGCAAGGTAATCGTCCCCTAATACGCCCATTCAGGAAACCAGATAAAGAAGTATCGAAGAGGAAAACGCCCTCGTGCGTCTGGTGATAATCGACCGATGCACGCCGCAGACAGGGATGATAGCGAATAAAAAATAAGCCTCCGGTTTGCTCGCGTGTTTAACAGAAACCTATCTGTACCTACGCCTTCTGAAGCCTCACCGTCCAACCCTTAACTGATCCCCGCGGCTGCCGAGGCGATATAATTAGTCTTCACGGGGCTACGCTTTATAACCCTCTTCTGGGAAAGGCGGCCAGTTCAATTTAGCTAGTGCAATGCCGTGATGAATGCCGCGTAAAATTTTATTTGGTATTTATCCACCTTCGAAACACTGTTCGACTCTTGAAGAGATGGGGTGATTCGCGATGCAGACTCGTTTCCTTTTAGTGCGTATTATTTTCTTCGCTGGAAAGCAGTTAACCCAATCTGGTTGCTGTATTAAAAGAATGAATGCCTATAAAATTTTATTCCATATTTATCCACCTAAATACTGTTCGACTCTCTACTGACGGGGTGGTTCTCTTCGGTGGATCGCAGTTAGGTCAGTCTAGTCGGTATATTAAAATAATGAATGTCTGTAAAATTTTATTTGCTATTTATCCTCTTCCGAGGTTCACTTTGTTCAATTTTTAACTGAAGGGGTATATGTACCTCTATTTTCTTTTGGTCGGTAACATTTTATTGTTTTCTCTAGTGGGAAGCAGACAGGTTAATTTAGTTGGAATATTATAACAATTCGTGTTACTAACATTTTACTGAGTATTTATCCATCTTTCACATCAGCACTGTTCGATCATTAACTGATGGTATAGTTCGTGATGTACATTGATGTGTAGCACGCAATAGGTACATTAAAATAATTATTGCCACTCTGTTCAATCCTTAACCGAGGGGATGACTGCTGGTGTATTTTAATTCTCTTTTAGATGGCAACGTTTTATCAATTCCTTCTATAAAATAATTAATCTTGCTAAGACTGTGTTCGTTATTTGTTGATCCTCGAAATTCGCATTGTTCAACCTTAACCAATAGAGTACCTTCTGAAGTACTTCAAGATCTTTTTAGAAAATTACATAATCAAACTGAATAAATAGCAAAATGACAGCAAATATGGGCAGATATGTTCTTCGTTTAAAAAAACAGACCCCAGTCTTCAAGCATTCCAAACCATTGGCAGATGCTCAACAATATGCGAGAGGGTGACAGCACAGACTCGCGTCGAATGCGATCGACTGGAACCTCGAGTATTGTTATTTTCTCGAAGACGGCAGACTCGGCCGACCTCGGGCTTCATTGCGCATTATCACGGTAATTAATATCCCTGCGCAACGTTATCACGGTATCCAGTCTCGAGGCAAGCAATTGCTGACGGGGCGCTCGGTGCTTATCTCCCGATGGCTCGCGGTCGTTCGAAAAAAATCCGGCGTTTTAATTGTGCGCGGTCGACTGATTGGTATTCGCCGCGGTGCAGAAAAAAAGGTTACCCGGTGAGAATCGCATAATTCAAGCGGTAATTGCGTGCAGCGTATCGGCCAGGTGTATCACGTTCGTTTCGCGGCCAGGACGTGAAACGTACGGCACGCGAGAATCGATTCTCGAAGTCGATTCTACCGGCCGCGAGTGGGATCCTTTTTGCTTCGTCCTCTTCGTCCGCGCGTTTCCGCGTCCGCGTGACCATCGATCGTGAGATAGCCCGGCTTTTTGCTGTTTACTTTTCCCCGGGCCTCTTCTGGCCGGGCGAGAGGAAAAATCGTCGTTTTGCTAACGTCGACACCGCAAAAAGCCGTGCGCGAATTTAATGCTCTTGTTTATGCGGCAAGAACGTTCATCGGGCCGGCTACACTCTATCCGATTCCTGATTTCCACGATGTAGAGACGCGTACGCGCCTAAAGAGCCTCTCTGTCATGGCTTCATCCGGGCTCTCAAGTCTGAAGTCTAATGTCACTTTTTAGGAGCGAATCGTTGCGGAGTTTGCTGCGCTTATGACGGTAAAAGTTCTAAGCTGATATCCTTTTAGCAGCTGCTTCCCCGTTTAATGCAGATAGCTTCTTTAATCGATTACCGGAGATGTGTCCGGGGCCTGATAGGTTGCCTCATTGATGGGACTCCGGGGAGATCGTAAATAGAAATGGTCCTCTTCTTTTCACTCTTCCGTTCTTCTAGGGTCCCATCTATTATCCGCGTCTACGAAGTTGTTACAAACGATGCCGAGGGGTCGGATAAAATAATAGACACACCTGGACGTACTGAGAAAATATCCTGGAGTATTAAGCATTCAATACGATTAAATTAAATTCTAGGAATCAGTCGAGTATCTAAGTTTGATACAGTGACGAGCAAAAGTGTAAACACACATCGCTAGTTTCACATAAAACGTGATAATACAACCTATTTGTCAATTGAATGATAAAGCTTAGGTAATAACAATTATATGGTGAATGTGATAAACAAAACATAACAATTTATGTTAGATAATATTAACAATATACATAAAATTTTACAAAAATAAGGATTTGAAGCAATGTTTACAGTTCTGCACGTTTCATCAGAAACGGTTAAAGTAGTACACAAATGCTAGGGAAATGAAATTGTCGCCAAACACATGGAAAATGTGGTGTAAGTCATACGATGGTTGGAAGAATAAAGAAAACTATGGTAGTGTGTCAACTTCTTCAAGAAACCGTAGACCGCAACTTGTTTCTGACAGAGCTGCACGTGAAATTGCACATCGCCTTCGG